>JAPKLX010000477.1:0-83386 GCA_026898415.1 Leonotis leonurus
ATAAAGTATCAGAGGAGATCTGCAATACCTCTGAGAATTAAACTTCAAAAATCTATTATTATTTTAAACATTTATAATGAGCTCTGTGATTTTTCTACTTTGTTACCGCCCATTCCCCAGACCCTCTAGGGTAGAGAAATAAATCACTTCCTCTTCCAGCTGTAAAGTAGTGCGGTAATAAATGCCCGTCTTATCAAACGTCATCTCTTTTCACTTTTACTGGCATGCCTTGAGATAGTCAACCACCATTCGAATCAACCGTTGGATCGGTAAATAATCTTTAATCCCTATCGTACACGTAATCGAGGATCGCACGCATAACCGAGGCGAACAATTCGCCTTCTGCTTCAATTTATAAATATAACCTCCTCCGACCATACACAAACTTTACATCCTTCAAGCTTCCACCAAACTACCGCCTTTTTTTCCGACTTCAAAATACCTTAGAGTATCTTATCGCATCTTCCTTCGTTCAAGACCGACGTCGGAATTTTCTTCTCGCCGCTTTCTCTTTCAAATCTTCCACATTTGCAGGTATCATTTGCAGATCATTATCCTCGTTCTAGCGCAACCGAAGAGACTCTTCGCAGTCTCCGCCGTCTATTAGGACTTACCGGGGGATATAACATTCGTCTTCCTGTAAATGGCGAATACCCGGATAACGTCCAAGCTCCATCTGCCGTTATTTGGAGAAAACAATTTGAAGTTGGACTTCGATTACCTATTCCCCACTTTTTCTATGACATTTTCACTCGCTATGGGGTTTCTTTTAATCAACTTAACCTCATGTCTATTGGAAAGGCCACTTTGTTTCACATTTTCCTTTCTTGCTATGAATTCGCAAACATAGCATAACTATTTTATCTTCTTCATCGAGCCAACAAAAATATCTCCTTTTTATATTTCTCTCCCCGCAACCATGCAGAATTGTATGAGAAATATCAGAGCTTAGATATATTCTGGTACAACGAGTATTACGTCATGACCCCTCTGCCATCCGAGGGTTGGGGCTTCCCCCTATTCCACCTTTTAATCCATCTCAAGACCACTTTGATTAAATCAGGAGGCTCCGGCCTCCCAGCTCCTATAGCATCCAGAATAGAGCGCATTATCCACTCTTCTATTTGTCACTCCTTAGTCACTCCTTTCACCGAGAATTCAAATTGCCTCTTATTTTTTGATCTACCCCCTAGCCGTCCTTGGAGACCCTCGATGGGTATATATTTTCTTTATTCCATACTTTATTTTTTCCTTCTTTTTTTTAACTGCATCTTCCTTGACTTCTTATTTACTCATTCATGTCTTGGGCCGACAAGTTGAATAATTTGGCCACCGCCTAAACGGCTCGGTTCCTGTCTGAGCGTCGCAAGAGGAAAATAGAAGCCATTGCCTCCGGAGTTGGCGCCTCTGGTGTTGCTCATTCCCCCTCTATATCTCAAACCATTGAAGTTATAAGAGTTTCCACCCCCAAGGGCCACAATCGTTGCATTTGTAGCCACCTCTGGGACAATGAGCTCTATCCCAACACGGGATGCATCTGCTGTCGCTGAGGCCGTGAATGTTGTTGCTGAAGCAGTGAGCTCTGCTGCTCTTCTTGCCGGTATGTTTCTGGGGGAAGATTAGTTAGCCTCCCTTCTTTATAGTTATTATCAACTTCCTCTTATCGATTTATAACCTTTTACTCTCATACTTCATTCTTTTATAGAAAATGTCTCTCCTACTTTTGCCGCAGACCTTCGCGAGGTTTCTAATCTATCACCTCCACCCCCCTCACTACCTGGGTAAAAACCTCAGGTCATAAACCTGGAGAGCACTTCTACTGGCTCCCGCAAAAGGAATGATACACCTAGTTCTGACATTCCTCCTGCCAAAAAGGCCCGTCAACTCCACAAAGGACCTGCGGAACAAGCTGTTACCATTGTTTCCACTTCCCCTTCTCCCCGGCGTGCCGTCGTTGACTTCCAACCAAATGCTACTCCCAGCGCACTCATTTCCGAATTTAAAAAGGCCCAGATTACCCGTGCGGCTCGAATTTTAAACATTCCCTACCCCTCTGTCACTATAATTGCATTGTCTGATCAAAGACCCGTGGCAAACTCTAGCGGCTCTTGCTTCAAGATCTAAGGAAGTGAGGCCGCTTATTTTCTTGACAATTTTCCTCGTGAAGAGGACTGGATTAAGATCATGGCGCTTTCCAACACAGATCTGGACCATAGAGCTGCATGTCATGAGCTCTCTGTAAGTACTTCTTCCTTCCTCATTTCCTTTTTGCTCATCCGAAATCTTATCCATTTTAATTAATCTTTTTCATTCTCAGGCCCGCGCATATCGAGATGCCTTGGCTAGCAGAGCCATGTATCATGACAAGATACGCACAGAGCTGGCCGAAGCCAGAAAAGAGAAAGATATATCTGGCGCGCCAAGGTCGATAGTTGCGAGACTCTACAAAGGAGTCTCAATAAACTGACTGAACTTCATGAGGGGGTTGCAAGAGAACATGATATCCTGATCGTTGACAAACAAACCATGGCCGAGAAGATGGCCGAAGTATTCATGAACGCATTCATTAGCTCATGACGCAAATCGAAGAGCTTAAAAAAAAGCAGCTCATGACTATTCCACCTACCTCCAGAACCTTACCTCCACATCATCTGAGTCCATGCACAAGGGGCATGAAATGGGCATGAAAAGAGGAATTGAGCTCTGCCATTCGCAGATTCTCCTAAGTCCTCCTAGTTAACGCTTCCTTGCAAGTTTGGTGCAGGACCTTCTAGAAGCCTTTCTTCACTCCCCAAAATTTCGGGATAGTCTTCTGAAGCCCTTGGCTGTTTGGACCGTACGCATAATCGATAAAACTTGCTCCCAGCTTGGCCAGGAAGAACATGTTGCCAAGGTGGATGTGAAAAAGGTTGTGTGTAGGTTGTTGGAGGATCCTCCCATTCTGGAGATCGACCCTAGTCACGGGCTAGATTTTACTTGGTGGATGGAAAGTTTGACCCGCGCTGCGATAGAGTTCTTAAAAGTTGAGCCTGGATCCAGCTCTCCTGAGTCAGAATGGGGCTTTATTCATTATCCTGTTCTGGTACACGATTAGCGCAAACTTGTACAGCTCGGCTTGTTGTTGAAAACGGTGAGGACTAAACCTGCTTTTATTTAATTTTCTTTTTAACTTGTAATCCCCTTTACATTATTATTCTCTCTTTATTGAAGAATACTGGGGAGGTGCCTACAAATGATAAGGCAGAGGTGGACAAGAAAAATCCATAACCTGAACAGGATGGGAAAAGGCAGAGGAGGTGGACAAGCAAAATCCAGAAGACGAGAAAGATGAGGAAAAAGGAGAGGAGGAGGAGAAGCAAAGCCAGCAGGATCCAGAGTTGAAAAACCCTGCCTCAGAACACCAAGAATCAGATCCTCAAGGATCAGGAAAAGAAGTAGCCGGTGCAGAGACTGATCAGCCCTCTCAAATCAAATCCACTGCGATAATCGAATCCTTTTCTTCAAAGGATGTGGGTGTGGTAAAATAGGGTCATCGTCAACACCGCTGCTGCTCAAAGAGGAGACGCACGACGTAGTGTTGTTGTACGAAAAAGATGGCGAAGTTGGGTGATTTTTGGCTTTTTCGAATGAGTAGTTGTTCGGGACATCAGATATCCACTCCAATTTAAATGATTTCATTGTAGTATTTGGAGTTTCCCATCCAAAATTATGGTTTTAGATATGGCGATATGAAGAAGATGAAGACTAGTATGATTTCAGTCAAATTAGGTTATTTAATTGGGAGAGAGTACTAATTTTGGTGTTTTGGATATGTTAGTATTAATTGGGCTTACTCGTAATGAGTTGAAATAATTTGATTAGTGGGCTAAATTACTTTGAATCGTGTGGCTCCGATAATGGTAAATATGTAAATAATGGGTTATAAAGGGTTGAAATTAAGATAATTGTGTGGGCCAACTTACTAATAATGGAACGTGCAAGTTTTTGGCGGACGAACCTAAATAGAAAAGTGTGCAAGTATTTCGTGGACGGGGGGAGTATTATGTCACGACCGTCCTTCGCTAAGGATAGCGAAGTCGGGGAAAACGTGACTAAAGGAGGGATTAAAGAAGCGGGATAAGAATTTGGGGTTGATGGAATATCGGTAGAACTTGAAAGATACTTCAATAATATAGATAATTCATAACATAGGGTTTGGTTTTAAAACAACCGATAAATGGAGCCGAGGCTAATAGAAGTCTAGTACAAATTCATAACATGAAACCTCAACATTTGCAGCGGAATAGGATCAAAATAAAGTTTACATGTATGAGGACATGTAAACCCCCAAGAGTTCGTAATAGCAAAGAGTTCGACAAAGCATTGTAGAGCACTTCCTCCCATCATTGCTTAACCTGCACATTTAGAAATATATGTAGGGCTGAGTACAAAAGTACTCAGTAGACACATGCCGAAATCGCATACTTACAATATATATATGTCATGCCATGCTGAGTGAAATATAGAGATTTTGTCTTTAAAGCACCTACGTTCACTAAATTCTTTTTGTGAAACCTAAAGTTCGACAGCTGTCTAAGTTCTTTAGTAATCTACCATTTCCGTATCTAATGTGTACCGGGAAAGTGGCCACCCTCCGCGGACACTTGACCGGTCAACACCTTCGTCGACTCACAGTCATACTGTATACACTAGTCCGAGCGGGGTTGCTTACCCACTGGGACCCGAATTCGATTAATCATATCAGATAGGTGTCATACAAAACATAAAACATTTTATGGCAGACAATACTTGAAATATCAATTTCGATTCAAAGCTTTTGAAAAGAAATAACATAGATACGGATAAGCACACACATTTGATTTTTGTATAAGAAAGCCTACATCGATGAGTTTTTCTTCTTCTACTAAGATAAATCTCTTCCCGTCTTCGGACTCCCACGCCCGTAGTAACCTTTAATTTAGCTTCATAATGAGATACTCGAATTGAGTATTAATTATTCTTCTAACTTGGGAATTATTATTTCATTATTTCGAAATTTATTCTTGTATCTTAGTTTTACTTGTTCTTGAGTACTTGAGTTATTTTCTTGAACATCCTTAAATAATTCCATTGGAATCATAATCATAATTCCTCAATTAACGATCATTCTTTTAATTAATTTGATATGGTTAATCAAATTAATAATAATATTCTTCAATTTAGAATATTTTTCTCCCAAACTTTTAATTGATTAATTAATCAATTAGAGTAATATAATTTATTGAGACTATTTAAGTCCTTAAGAATTATATTTACTAATCTTGTAGATTAATATAATTCTTTTGTAATCAAAGTTGGGCTTTGGTACCAAATAAATCATTTCCTAATATGTAAGCCCACAACTAATTATTAAAACAGTCCAGTCCTCAAACAAATTGTAGCCCAATTATTTTCAAATTTTTCGGCCCAAGTAGATTAAGGTCTAGCCCATTCCCTTTATTCATTTACTCCCCATTAAGTAATTATTCTAGGCCCATGAATTTAAAAATTTCCGGCCCATGCTAATTAAAGTTTCGGCCCATAGACATTCAAATCTCACCTTAACCCTAATCCTTTAATTTGTTCTAATCATAATCCTAATCCTAGAATTTTTTTCCACCTCCTCTCCCCCATTTCTCTCTTCTCTGCTCTCCAGCCCTCTCTCTTCCTCTCCTCCTTCTTCCGGCGCATGCGGCGCCACCTCCTCCGGCGCAACCGCCGATCCTTCTCCTCTCCTTTCTCTCTTCCTTTCCTTCCTCTTTCCCCCTGGCTTCTCTCCCTCACAGCCTCTCTGTCCGTCTCTTCCACTCTCTACCTCTCGGCATAAACGGGGTCGAGTCACCGCCGCGTTCTCCGCCGTCTCATCTCCTCTCGGTAAGTCTCTCATTTCTCTCTTACATGTCTAAACTTCTAACTGATTCTTAATTCTTTTGATTAAAGTTGTTAGATTTCAGTTTCAATCTCCTACCCCCTTCTTGTAGGCGAATCTTCGATCGATGTTCCTCTTGGAGGGCACGTCAGCGCGTCGCCACCCTCGTCGGAGTCTCCCTCGCTCTCTGCCACCACCCACCGTGCCTTCTCACTTTCAGTAGACTCTACTTTAATCTTTCTCGATTGTTTTCTTTTTGGATGTCGTTGGATTTGTGTGTTCTAAGGCAGTAGTCTTACATCTATTATGTTATTTGCTGCATATTTTCATTCTCCCCATATTTGAGTTGTGGATTGATTTCACTTTTCTTGCATATTAAAATTATCTATGAGATGTTGGCTTTGTGTGTTCTGGTGTGTGTATAACTCGGTTTTGAGGTGAGGGCAGGGGCTGGTTGGGGTGATTCGAGGCTGTTTGGGATTATTCAAAACTGTTTCGGAGCCATTCGGAGTGATTCAGGGAGCTCACGGCTGGACTGTCCTTCGTGGACAGCAGTCACGCTCATTATTCTTATCTCCGAGAGGTTCTTATTTCTAGATAAGTCTTTTGGTCTTGCTCTATTCTTATGGCAGCAGGTGTTTGTCTTACATCTTTTGCAACATGTGGTGTTATGTTCTTGTGATATTATTATGCTTTCCTTGATTATTAAGAGGTGTTTCTATCATGACATAGTATTAGAGCATATTGCGTTCTATATAATGATAAAGGTCATGCTTAACTAGTTTGAGAATTACAGCACCTAAGTTCAAGTCTGAGCACCTAAGTTCAAAATCATGTTTCTGTTTTGCATTTGTATTTTCTGGAATTAAGAGTGTGAAGTAGGAGTTTTGAACTAAATGCTAACAGAACAAGATAGGGACAAGACTTAGCAAGATTTCTGATTTTGAATAAAAGCTTCTAAGTTCAAAGTTAGGACTCTATTGCTCTTTCTTGTTAGTGTATTTTCAACAGTATGAAGGGAGATAAGGAGAGAGTTATGAACTAAGTTTTGAGAAGATACTAACATAAGTATTAAAAGCTAAAGCTTTAAATCTCTACCTCAAGTACTTCAACTACTTCTCTTTGCTCTTGAATTCTCCTTCCTTCTCCAGTGTGCAGAAAATATATGGTGGTTGTGGTGTAGTAATTGCTTAAGGAGGTTGTCTATTATATAATGCTAATGTGTGAAGTAGTAGTTTCTCTACAACTGCTTAACTGCTCTATGTTTTTGTAGGGTTTGAAGCATGGAGCAGGGCATGGAGCAGCCTTGGGACTCCTTCCCTTCCTACCAGCCGACTGCTCTCCTTTCTTGAGCCTTGTGCTCAGTTGCTGCTACCACCTTTCCTTATAAAATCTGTACTATTCTTAAGTGTTTGTACAAGTGAATCCCGTTTGGATTTCTTATTTTAAGGGTAGGAGAGGTGTGGCATTGGCAACCTCACCTTCATAACTGCAAAGTGTGCATGCAATAACAGGTTTTTTGTACTATTTAAATCTTGCGTATACCTTTTATTTAGGGTAGAGAGGATGTGGCAGTAGTAGTCCACTTCAAGAAAAGGAGTACGATATTATAAATAAACGGTACAAAGTACATCGTAAAATGGGCATACCCAAGTGTGTACAGAGCGTCTACACTAGAATATGATAATATAAATGTTACGCGTTCCAACACGGAACCAAAGTTGTGTAGAATATAGCACAGATAGATGATATGGCATGAAGTAATAGTAGTGCTATACATCATATGACAAGCTAATGTTACAAGCTTCCAAAATAAATTCTTCGATTACTCTCTTGTTTCTTCTCTTTTTCTCTTGTTAAATCCAATGGAGATGATTCAGAGCTGCCCCACAAGAAATTCAGAATAACCCCACAGAACAATGAATCACTGAATCAGAAGTGGCATGGGCGGCAGAAGCTCCCAAAGGCAGCCCCAAAAGCTGTGCCAGCAGCAACTATAAGTGCTCAAACAGGTTGTGTTCTCAGGGGAGAGCCAGAACTGGTGCATGAATAGCAGAGCTGATGCAGATCGAGCAGAAGCTACGTCCCACACTTGGAGCTCCCAAGGTCGATAATTGAGAATCTGGGTACTCAATCCAACATGGAACCAAAGATGTGACAAAATAAAGCACATGGGAATGATAAAGCACGAAATAACAGTAGTGCTACACATCTAATGATATAAGCATTTAAAAAATCAATACTTCTTTCATGTCTCTTGTTTTCTTCACGTGTTCTACTACATTCGCCCTCAGCTGCAAATCAGTGGAAGGTGCAAGGAAATATAAGAGCAGCCAGTGGCATAATATCAAGTGAAGTAACACACAAGCTCCTTCCTGCGAGGCTGTACACCGGGCTGTGGGGGCATGCGAGGCTGTACACCGGGCTGCATAATATCAAGAGGATGGACAGCAGCAGACGAGAGCGGACAGCAGCAGACATACCAGCACAGGAGATGGAGGTGAGAAGCAGCTTAGTAGCGGCAAAGCAGTGAGATGAAACTTCCCAGGTAGGAGTTAAACGAGTCTTAAAACTCATTCCACACCAAACCAAGCGGGTGCATATCCACAGTAGAAGAATTACTCAAACCACAGCAAGGCAGGACCAATTACAACTCACCATAAATCTGGAGCGAAATCCAACAGATCCCAAATGAGAGACCATGCTCATCCAACCATTAGTAGAAACCACAACCCAACCATTCACGAAGGAGAGTGCAGACCAATCCAAACCAGCAACGGTAAACCACCTCACAATGTTACAGTCTTACCATGATAAAGAATGTCGCCATTATCATACTAGTGAATTGCAGTCTGAGATAGAAATGGTGATGGAAGTGGATCTCCACTAGAGGATGGCAGGATGGAGACTCAGGTTAAAGCACAATCCATAGCCAAGGACAGAAACTATGCAGAAACCGGGGGTTGAGAAGTAAACTTCAGCTCCAAATAAACATCCCCGAGACAGTAAAGTGTAAACCCAAGCAAGTAGCAGCAGCCATGTAGTCCACAAGGTCAGAACAAACCAACCAGCAGAGTTCAAAATAATCCAGATTTTAATTGAGAACAATGAGAAATCCAGAAATTGTTCAGAACGAGTTCAGTATGCAATAAAGAAAGGTGTAGCAATCCAGCAGTAAGTGTAAACACGAAAATCCAGATTGCAGAACAAGGCACAATCATATATATTGCAGTATAGAGCTATAATCATTCGGATTACAGAGTGCAATACAAAGCAACAATCGATTATCAACAACGAGTTCAGCATAGTAGCAGTCTACTTCGAGAACAATATCAGAAGTTGAAGTTGAAGCCCTGCTGCAGCTGTAACCAACATTAGAAACAGCAACCCAACCATATACGGAGGATCATTCAGTAGAGGGAAGCTTAAGTAGCAGCAGGGCGTAAACAAATCTAGCAGATTAATCGAGCTCTATTAAGTGTGATGACAGAACCCATAGAATTAATTCATCCACGGTCAGTTAAGTGTAATCCAGTAACTCTATTAAGTGTGATGACGGAACCCATAGAATTAATCCATCCACGAGCTCTATTAATGCGCAGCTTAACCTAGTAGCTAAATCCAGCAGGTTAATGAATATATTAGGCAGATTTTGTGTCCCACAAGCTCAGATTAATGCCCAGATTAAAACTCAGATTTAATGCCCCGCAGGTTCAGATCAAGGCTGTCAACTACCAGCTAAATCCAGCAGAATTTAAGCATAAATTAAGCAGGTGAAGCACAGATTTAGGTGGCGTGAACAAGCACAGATCAATGCATTAAATCGAGCAAACAGAGTTCAGGGCAGAGCCTAAAAATCAGGATAAGCACAGCAGCTTAAGTGTTGGCCAGCAAATCAGAATAAGCTCAGCAGCAGGTTATCAGAATAAGCACAGCAGCAGCAGGTTAAGTGTAAAATTGCACTGCAACAGGTTATTAGATTGCTATGCAACAATCGATCTTCAAACACAGCAAAAGACAGTGTTCAGCATGATTTCAGAGCACCCAAAAACAGATTTTATCAAAGTATGGTAGCAGGATGTCCAGTAAATCAGATCCAAAATTTGGCCGTGCAGCAATTATAACATGCAACATTGAAGCACAATGCTGTAAACGCCCAGATTGCAATACAGAGCAACAATCGAATATCAAATAACGAATTCAGCAAAGAAGTAAGCCCTGAATTCGAAAATTGAAAGCTCCCATTAAATTTAATTTTGCAGCAGCAGCAATAATAAGAACACTCCATCGAAAAATAAGAATTCCACTTCATGGAGTAAAATTAAAAACTCCCATTTAATTTTCCAGCAGCAGCATTAATGAGAACACTCCATCGAAAAGATAAGAATTCCACTTTATGGAGTAAAAAGCTCAGATTTTGTGCTTCACAAGCTCCGATTTTATGCCTCACAAGCTCAGATTTAAAGCCCAGATTAAAGCGCAGGTTTAATGTCCCATAAGTTCAGATCAAGGTTGTCAACGAACAGCTTAATCCAGCAGAATTTAAGCATGTATTAAGCAGATGAATCACAGATTTAGGTGGCGTGAAGCTCATATCAATGCATAGAAACAAAGCCAGCAGATAAACGAGCAAACAGAGTTCAGGGCAGAGCTTAAGGAATCAGATAAATAGCTCCAAAGCAACAGTAGAGCAATGATTTAATCCAACACAATCCACCAGTGAAACATCTCCAAGGTACCAGCAATATTTGTCATTTTCAGCAAAATATAGTTGCCTCGAACAAATAATATAGCTCAACCAGCAATAGCATTCATTTTCCAATGCAACAAGCATTCAAAATTAGCCTTTTGAATGCAAGAAAGAAAACAGCCCATCGAAATATAGCCACAATCGAAGAGCAGCAGCAGAGTAACACACTGAAACAGCGGCATCAATCTAATAATTTCAGCGGTATCACAAAGCAATAACAAACTGAAACAGCAGCAGCAATTCGAAGAGCAGCAGCAGAGTTCGAGGAGCAGATTTCAAGAGCACCAATCGGGTATTCACAGATAGCAAGTGTTCAAAAGAGGCAATTTCAACAATTTCACAGCTGCGTCTAATAATTTTCAGCAAAATCTCAGCAGCATCTAACAAAATTTCAACTCTTTCCAACGATATACAAGATCACAGCAGCCTGTATACATAGCAGCAGGTTCACAGCAAGTTCACAGCATGTAATTTTCAGTAATATCGCAGGAGCATGTATTTCAGCAATATCTCAGCAGCAATATACATAGCATCAAGTTCACAGCAGTATCCAACAATGTTCAAAGCTCTTGGTAACATTCAACAATACATGTGTTCGTATTACAGATTACAATGCAAGAGTTCAAATTTCAAATATCAGATGGCATCACAAATGCTTGATACTACTGAATTGAAAGAATTAGAGCACAGTATCAACCAATTGTCAAACCTCCCTGAAAACTCCCTGAGAGAATGTTAACTCTTTGAATCGCAGGTGAGGGAGTGAATCTCAGTTGAGGATTTGGAGCGCCTGGAGTAGCGATTTGAGATGAAGCAGAAGATATCAGTCGCTCTTAAGATGGAGAGAAGCAGAGGGCCACCGCCGCAGAAGCTAGGGCTTGTGGTGGCGCCGCTCAAACTTCTTCAGAAAATTGTGAGACCACCACCAAACGACGCGCCTTGAGGTGGGGATGAAGGATATGTGTTGAGATTCCAAAATAAATGTCCGGATGACCGCCAATCGGAGATGAACGTCAGTCGCGATTTGTATCAATCGCTGGACTAATTGTTGTGCAGCAGGGGTGGCGGCGCCGGAAGAGGTTGGCCGTTGTAGCCCCTAAGCAGCGCCAGCAGAAGCGATTTCAGTCGCTCGTAGAGGAAGCGCCAGCAACATAAATCGATTTTGGTGTTGAATCGCGATTTGAAGCTGTCGCTATTTTCTCCCCAGACCAAGCTTAAATCACAGATTTTTTTATGTTATTGGGATCGTAATGGCTAGGGGAGAATGATTTTGTGATGATATGGTAGCAAATCATAGATTCACTACACTTGGTTCCAAAGATTTGTAACGAGGGGGTAGAAAGCGTGCAGCAGGAATCTAGAGAGAAGGAGGAGAATCCTCCTCTAGAGAGAGAAAATCTCAACCTGCTGCGCCCGCCCGCCCTATCTGTTTAGGGATGTCCACTTCTTTGCTAAAAAGGGTTCCTACTTTATGTACCTTACCTGTTTATTTAATTTTTGTAGCAAGGGATGTCCCAAGTTGTAGGTAGGGTTTGAAGAGACATCATCCTCTCTCCTTTTTTTTTTTATTTCTTCTCATTTCTGCCGTGTACTTATTAATACAAGTTTCTATTTTATTTCATTCTTTGTATATTTAATCCATGTCATCTATACTCATATATATATAAGTATTCATTTATACAATGCCCTATCTTATACTTTTATTACAATTACTTAAGATTTTAAGATAGTAATAATGCAATCCCATCTAAGATAATTAAAAGATAGAGCTTTAATACTACTTGATAAATATCAACTTATCCTAACCCTCATTGGGCTCTAAATTAAAGTTAGTTCAATTTAATTAGTGTAGAAATGATTATTTCCAATTCGCCAATTGATTTACTACTTAACAACGAAATCAATTTCTCATGAGTGTACGATGCGAGAATACTACTACGAGGGAATGGGGTATTACATATTAAGTACCTTTGGTATGAATTTCTTTATTAAGCACTTTTACAAGAATGTTAAACTTGAAAGAATATGTATTTTTGATAACTTGCAAGACAATATTATTATGCTTAAGTCCATTATGGTTATTTTAAAAGGAATTTGTTAGTATTTAAGTTTAAAGATTTTATTGTTACTAAGTCTTTAAAAAAAATATTTCACTTATTTATGTTTTAATATTTATTATATATTATTTCCGCATTTAAATACTTATAAATTAAAGTCATATAAGATTAGGGTGTTACACCTCTCGTCCCCCATGCATCACATGAACTGCATGTGCTTGGCCGAAGTCATCTTCTACAGGAAACGACGTTCGGAGTCCTCCATCATTATGTTGCTGAGGTGCGATTGCGAGAGAGGAAAGATGTATGTTCCTCTCATCGTGTATAGCCTCCATGTCCAGTGTCCGAGTTGGGCGTCCTTGGAGGTCATCCATTATTGTTTGAAGCGGCCCGATTGAGGTAGATGTTCTTCCAGATTGGGTCATATGTGATCCTCACTCCTAGATGTGTGGCAAGCGGGGTGATCATAGCTCCAATGGCGATGCAAGAGCCACAATACAGGTTAGCCTGATAGGCAAAATGATCCGCCAAATAGCAACTGGCATGTTGTGTGATGTCTTGGGTTGTCATCCCGAGGATGTGCACGTCATATGTCTGACAGGTGCATACGTCAAGTAGGGAGAGAATAGTGGGTGTGATGAGCTGTGGACGTAGCGGAAGACCGAGTTTTGAATGGGCGTCGCCTTAGCAACTGCGGACAATGAGTTGTCCATCTGGGACATGCCATATGAGCATGTCATCTCAAGCTGTGGAAGACATATCAAAAACTAAAAGATCAACTTGCCAAGCCCGTGAAACTGATTGATGGAGTGACCTGGTGTAAGCAGATCATGTCATCGATCTTCCCTACTGAAGCTACCTGTTGCATCAACACTTAGGCGATTTCTGGCGGTTTTACTTTTGGATTTTGGGCCTCATGGGTTTGGGCCTAATTCTAGTGGGTTTTTTACTGGGTTTAGCATTTAAGTCTATAAATATTGTAACCGTGGGCTGTAGCCACACACACAACATAACATTTGTAAATTATCGGCACGAGAGATAATGTGAGAAAATCCTAATCGTTTTCTCTGTAATTTCTATTGTTCTCCGTGAATAAGATTTATTCTTCGAGAGTAGACAAAAACATTCTAGAATAAAATATTATAACAACTTTGAAGGAAAAGTACTACAATTTTATTAGGTGGATTTATTTAGAGTGATAAGCTAACTTGATAAAATATAAAATTGAGTATTTGAAGGATGACATTGTTAAATTAGTTCAAAAATTAAAAAAAAAATTATCATTTACAACTAAACACTAAGTTAACTTGTATTATTTTTATTAATGAGTTATGTGAAGTAAATACTATTTTATGATATTATTAATGTGATTGAAATATTATCAAATAAGATCATTTGAAACATAGTGATATTAAAAATAAACAAATGAAACACGAAAGTAAGTAAAATTAATTTGTATTCTCCAAGTAGATACACAACATAAAAAAACGAAGAATTATAATACACTACAAATTAAAAGTGTTTATGATGATAAAATTAGTCATAACGAAGTAAATTAAAAGAAATATATGAAATTTAAACACAGCGTGTTGGAATGCTGAATATAGATGGTTTAACCTTGAAATAGTATTTGATACTTTGAATTCGAGAATTGTAATGTCAAAAACTAACATATGTAATCAAATGTTGTCCCGACTCAACTAATGTTTGATGTATACAATCAAACTAGGTATTGCACCTGTGCTATGCACGAGATTATTTATCTATAAATAATTTATGTACAGAGATATTTAAAGAAATCAAATATATTGTAATCCGATTTTATTCGGTGGTTTTAGAACCGTAATCGATAGTCTTATTTTCAATTGTGACTGTGTTGAAGACAATTCGATTACAGTTGCAAAATTTGAGAACCGTGATCAACAATTTGAAATAATAACTTCGATTTATTTTACCTTATTCAATTTATTTCTTATTTTATAAAGGGTCATTTTTTATTAATTCATAACAATCCATTAAAATTAACAAATAAGATGATATTACATAACTATTTAAACATATGTGTATATTGATAAAAATTCATAATACATATATTTGAAGTCATTATTATTTGTAGTTAGATTTTGTTGTGAAATTTTAATTTTTTTATGTAATAATAAATATTTGACATAATTTTATGTAACAATGAATTAATAATTTAAAGTCAACTACAAAGTTATTTTTAAAAATTGATTTTCAATTTTAGTACAAATTCGTGTATTAGTTATTGTTTAAAAATTTGTTTTAATATATTAAATTATATTAATCTTAAATATAATTTTGATCAAATTAGTTATCACAACATATAGTACCACATTGTTATATATTTTTCATATATCACAACTATATTAATAATTATATATTAATTAATTTTAATAATATTTATATTTTAATTTTAGGAGGCAAAGGTTATAGGAGAGAGAAAATAAAAGTAGTTATTTGTTTAAATTTTAAAATATATATAATTTAATATATTTAATATTTATATAATTTTGGCCAATAACCTTAAAATTATCTACAAATAAAGCTAGTAAATTAATAAAGTTGAAAATTTTAATTTAATATATTTAATATTTATATATAACTTGTATCGTGTAACTTAATAGAGCTCAAATGGAATGACCATTTGTATTCCACTCTATGTTTTACTATTAAATTTAGCATTTAATTAATTTTTATAACAATACATTATAATTAATATTTTTTGAAAAACTATACGCCTTCCGTCCCACTTATTTAAATTCATTTACTTTTGACATTCATTCCAATATTTAGTTGTAATAGCTTTTTAAGAACATGGTTTGTACTTTAAAATTTGCTAAATAAAGAAATGTGTCTAAATAAGTGACATGGAGTCGGTATATGTTAGTGTTGAATTTATCAATTGTACAAATTGATTATAATTATTAGTATTAAATATAAAAAATAATTATAAATTCTGAACAAATAGGACAAATTTTTAGTACTAAATAAAAGATTAAACTTAGATATAAAAAAATAAAATTAAGAAAATATATTAGATAACATTAAAATTTTATAGTAAAAATAGATTGAGACACTATATCTAATTCGCCCTTTCTGTATAGTATTAAAACATATTATAAAGAGTATTCACCTTTATAAGAATATGTATATATATAATTATTTTTAATTTATTAATGTATTATAATTTTTTATATTTATTTTATATTTTATATAATATATATCAAATTAAAGGTATTGTCAAGATCTTTAATTTAATAAGCATAATATTGCAAATATTTTTATGAACAAAATAAAATAATTTTAGGAGAAAAGTGTTATACGAGAGGAAAAATAAACCATAAAGTTTATAAAATTTAAAAATCAATTTATTCATAATACGTAAGCTAAATTCTAAAGTAAACAATAAAATAAACCGTAAACCCTAAAATAAATTTTAAAATCTAAACCGGATTCAGTTTGTAAATGTATGTTATGAATGGTTTAATATTCAACTTATCTTGCTGCTTTATTGGCTCACAATATAACCTTTGTAATGAAAGGTACTAAGATCAAATCCTAATAATGTTAATTTTTTTAATTTAATAGTTATATAATCTTTGTCATTGAAATTGAAGTTATTTACAAAATCGCCATTGAAATTAATTGCAAATCAGTGTATTAAAATAATAAATTGTGTCATGCTTATTGAGACGGAGGTAGTAATATTTATACACTCTCTTCGTGGACTAAAGTTGACTTGTTTTCATATAAAAATAAGTACTACATATTTAGTCAAAACAAGTCAACTTTAGTTAAATAAAGAGAGTAATTTATAATACTCTTTATTATATTTTTCTTAAATAAATCTACCTATATCCTCATCCACCATAAGAAATAATATGATTAATTTCGTATATACTAACAATAATAGAAACGTTGATCGTGGATCGCACGGGAAAATGTTCTAGTTTATGTAAAACAAACTTCTTTTACTATAGATATAGATCTTTTTTCAAAAAAAGAAGACATAGAAAATAAATACGTGTACTAATAGTTATTTATGAGACGCAAAAACTGAATATGTTATATACTCTCTCCGTCTCCGAAAGTTCTTTACATTTTGCCATTTTCGTGAGTTCACAAAATATATTTACATTTCAAAATTTTTATTTATAGTAAGTGAACTCACTCAACTCATACATATAACTCAATTAAAAATAATAAATCATTTGAGACTCAAACTCCACTCAATACACATAGCCACTTAAAATTAATAAATATGGTGGGTCTGAAACTTCACTCACAATACACTCTTACACAAAGTCAAAACATATTATTAAAACTCGTGCCAGATCAAAGTGTCAACATCTTTTCATGTTGATATTGAAGGTCCTGTGAGAGTTGATAATGTATTAATGTAGAGAGGATATATAAGAGTTGAGTTATTGGTGTTTGAAATTTAGAATAGGTTGAGACATTAACAAACATACAAAAAATAGAAAGAAAAGCTCTCAACAATTTAAAGTGGAATTCTAGGTCTGTAGAACAAGCTTCTTCCCTAGGATAATGTCATCGGTGGAGAAATCAGCTTCTTTCCTGAAAGTTCCTCTCCCAAAATCTAGGTTGTAAGAATCTGTAAGACCTTCCACCAAATTAAATTCTGGTGTCCATCCCAGCAAGCTCTTTGCCTTGTCAATTGATGCAAAGAAATGCTGCACACATATTCCAAAATCAGACAATATTTACCCTTCCATCAAACACATTTCTTCCAGTATTTGTTTACTATTTTCATTATTGATGAATGAATGAATGAATGAATGATTATGAACCTGGTCTCTGAAAGGGAACGGCTTCTTCTTTCCAAAGTCGAACTCTTTGGGGTTGTAATGAATGATCTCCGGTTCCGGGAAGCCTCCGGCCTGCACGTGATTGTGATCAATTTATTAACTTGTTTGTGACCACGTGTATGATCTAAGGTCTACATTCATGGATGTATCAAACTAATCAATATTGATTGGTCAAGATTTGTGGACCAAATTTGTTCCTAGTTTCTGCATGATATATATATAGTGAGAAGTTGATTGATTGATTGATTGATTACCTTAGCACAAGCTCTAGCTAGGCCATCAAAGGTAACATATTTGTCACCAGAGATGTTGAATACTTCCTTGCTTGCTTTAGGATTTCCGAGCACCTTGATGAAAGCCGTTGCAAGGTCCTAAGTGCCATCATTCAAGAGAACGAATGAATAAATGAAAGTCGTCATGAGAAAAATAGGAAAGAGAAAGAGAAAGAGACCTTGACATGACCAAGCTGAGTGATCTGTATACCCGAGTTGGGGACGGGGATGGGACGACCGGCTTTAAGGCGGTGGAAGAACCATTCCTCAACGGGGTTGTAGTTGAGGGGGCCGTAAATGTAGACTGGCCTTATCGAAGTCCAGTTCACATCTCGTGATGTCAACAAGCTTTCCGTTTCCAGCTTGCCCTTGTGTCGGCTCTTCGGATCAACTGCATCCATCTTCATTACAACAACCACTCACTCAGTACAAAAACAACTTGATGCTGTTAGGGAGCTGAATCTTGATTTCATAATAAAGTCACTCATAATGAGTTAGTACATAAGAAACTCTGACCTCATAATGAGGAGGATAATCAGTTTTCAGGTAAACTCCTGCTGAAGAGCAGTAAATATACCTATAAAAACAGACCAAATTAACTGATATACTACGCACATATGTGATCAATTGAAGTTAAATTGCACAAAGTTTGTTAAATTAAAGCTTACTGTTCAAGCTTTGGTAGAGCATCAAGTATAGGTTCAACTTCAACTGCTTCACGTCCTGATATTAGTAATACAAGTGATGATCAGAAACGAGTATATACAACATCCTGCAAATTAAACAAGAAATCAACTCGATTCGGTCGAATCACACACCATTGATATCATACACAACATCATATCCTTCGGCTGAGAGGCTGCTCTTGACAAAATCAAAGTCCTTCCTGTCTCCCTTCAAGTGTAGGATCTACACAAACCAGTACGAAACCGAAGAAAATGACAATCATCGTTCTATGATACTTGTGACACGCATTAAATCAAGAGCAAAAATATATCTAAAGCATGCATACTTTGGAGGAAAAATCAGAAAATTCTGCATCAGATTCACCAGGTAATTGCTGAGCAATGGGAGCTTTTCCTCTTGTGAAAAGTGTCACCTGCACTTCACTAATATTGCCATTAATTTCTGACTACATTTTCTTTGAAATTATGATTATGCATGTCAAATAAAAACAAGAATTGCATGCATTGAAGAAGAAGTCTGACTACAAGAACCTGGTGGCCTTCTTTGACAAGAAGTCTGGACAAAAATAGGCCTATGAACCGAGTGCCTCCCATTATCAGAATTTTCTTCTCACTCGATGCACTAACATGTAATGCTCCTTTAGACTGAGGTAATTTCCTCTTATACTGCACATGAATCTCTGTTAGCTTAGTTCGCAAATGTTAACTTCTAATAATTCTTCTTGCATAGCAAAACATAGCAAACCTAGATTTTGGCTACTTAAGTATAGTTTGCACCCCAACTTTGACGGTTTGTGTGAAAATATACTCGAGTTCATTTTATTCGTAGTACTTTGCCAAAAGTTGCAAAGACTCTCCACGTCCGGAAAATGTACATTTTTGCTAATAAACAGTAATATATGCATAACCATAATTCTAGTTGGAGGCTAATTACGAATGAAACAAAGTTGATAACGTTTTTGTAGAAGTGGGCAAAGTTCATCTCGAAATCTATACTTGATCTATATTGAGACATCATTTGCTGTAAAAGCTAAGACCATTATAATTGAGACTTGAGAGGGTGCGTTTCATTTAAGTTTGATAGCATAATATAATGATGTAATTAGGTGCAGTGCATGGAGTCCATCTGAGTGGTGGGTACCGTACCTGGATTGAGGAAGTAAGCCTGGCCCCACTGAAATCGGAGAGAGAAGAAGAGAGGAGGGCGGAGGAAGAAGGCTGTTTGTGCTGCACCACCACCAAACTTGCCATGATCGCCGCCACCACCGTGATGATGATCACTTGTTTTGTTAGTATTTCTAGAGAAATTGAAATGTTGGGCCATAAACGTTGTATAGTGGGTTATGATATAGTATAAGTTGAGAGCTTGTGATTCTTACAATAGGGATAAGAGAAGGCCCCTCTCTAACCACAATCTCCACACTATATCCACATTTTTCCCTTCATATTGCGCTGCTCTTACCTTGTGACTCTTTTGCCCCTCAACTTTTATTTCATGTAACTACACGATAATTCACCGTGACTTGATCTCAATATTAGTTTTAGGCGTTGTTCGGTTGGACAGCATTTAGTTCCTATGCTAATCAAGGTCAAACTCCTACTTGTTGCTAATCGACTGTAACACTCAAGTAGAGTAGGCGACACGTGTCACCAAGCGACTGCCTTTGACACAAAACTTTGCTTACTACTTAGTCGATTCACTGAGAAGATTCAAAGATGAAGATTGACAGGAATTTCCTCCAGTCAGGAAAACAATCTCTTAAGAAATGAAATCGGATAATTTCTATCACGAAACTCAATCTTAGGACTGCTAAGTTTAATTGATCATAAGTTATAAGCCTTGAACTACCTCTATAACAAAACTAGTTTCAATAATCTAACTCAATCTCAAGTAATCTTAAACAAATTCGACTTGGGATTAATAATCAAACATCCCCTTACATTACAACGTACACACACATTATATGGATATTTATAGCAAGACATCATATTACAAATAATATTTATCAAGTTCGGATAACATGGTAAAGCTTTGAGATTTAGATCCATGATGCTCAGTAAATTTACCAAACCCAACGCTCGACTCAATAAGCTTGAAAACACGTTCAGGACGAATGAGCTTTTTTTCATGAGCAAAGTTCAAGCTCAAGCTTACTAATTACGAGTCGAGCCAACATTCTGTAGTCACACACAACACACACATACGGAAGATGGTAGTAACTACATATGTTAACCTGGGATTAACAGCGTCTCCAATTCCGCAAGACATGATGAGAACTAAAAATAAAAAGATTAAAAATCCTAACAAAGAAGTAGCCATTTTTCTACGTAATACAATACCTTCAGTTATCAAACTGGTACGTAGACACATGCACCTTCATATCTGTATAAACAAATACATGAGGAACTCTTCCCCTATAACCATAATAAAATTTCCATTTACATGATAACACAAACTACAAAATGTGCTCTGACTGCAAATTTCTCATGTTCCTCCCTCGTTGATAGTGTACACTGCTCAAACAACGCTAAATGCTGTCTGAATGGTAGATTGAAAACGAGAAGCAATGGTCTGAGTAGCAAATGCTTGAAGCTGCTTCTTAGCATCTGGGAGAAAAAGGTTAAGCCACATACATTTGTATCATTCATGAACAAACATTGGTAAAACTGAATATTTCGACTTCCTATGGTAAAGGAAGCAATTGGATGTGCATGAACTATTCATTATAGTTGAAAACCTCTGGGGAGGCTACAACCAAAACGAAGAATGTAAAAGTAGTTGACATAGTAACTACATTCAACATTAAGTATACCACCAATAAAAATATAATTCAAATAGAAAAACAGCAACAGTTAAAGTAATTTATGCACAAGCACAGTTCATTCCAGAAAGCAAGTAAAATAATGTATAATAAAACCATTCTTGGTAAAATATATAAGCTTTACTGAAAACAATTGCTAACATACTTTCATATTTAAACTACTACTGTGTGACATGTATGCTTCAAAGGAATAATGTTCCCACAAAACCATTGTATATCTACATTATTCTATCCATGTGATTATCGGTTAAAATGCTTAATGATGAATTATTAGAAAATAGTTGGTTACTTTGATAATCCACTAAACTACAATACAAGCACACATGCATGTAGGAGATTGATGGCACAATGATGTGAAACAAGTCCACAACCACTACTCGTTGTATTTCTTCAGAGATATTTCATAAATGTAACATGTGCATATTAGAATTTGGCTAAGTGATGTGTTCCGGCTTGATGGCTTCTAAATGCACAATGAGCTTTTAAGTCTAATAGTTCAAACATCAAACGTTTTAGATCTTGTCCAGTCATTGTCATAAAAATGATGAGGACTAAAGTAGAATTGTAAAAAAGAAACATGAGATAAGAATCTAAAGTATACATACCTTTACGGCACTTAGTGAAGCCGATAATATTAGCAACGCTAAGGGTCGCACACACGCCAACAACAAGAAGATAATCAGCTTGGAACCTAATCAGAGAGAATATGGCAAAAACGATCCATGCAACTGCCTGCCAAGAAAAAAGTTGTTTAATTAATTAGAAATATTAAACAGCTTAGGGAAGAAAAGTTGGCAACTTGGCATCATATGAAGAAGGCTTCAATCTTCATAGGGAAAAACATTTAGGCGAAATGATAATTATGCTCAATGATAATTCTCAACATCCAGTGATATGTAATCCTTAATTGCCTAGCCTTTTCAATATCCTCTATCTACCATTGTCCTTTCCTTTCCAACAACTAAATAATATATCGATGTACGATAGCTTAACTCAAGATTCATTACTTACTGTAAGGTATAAAGTCCACCAAAAAAGCCATGAATCCTTCTTGTTCATTCGAGCCATTGACTGTATAAAACGAAACCAATGAATAAACCTGTTTGCGACAGTAGAATACATAACAAACATTGAAGTGGCCAAATCTCCTCACCTCTTGGTCAAGGCATTCAAATTTCCACACACTCTCACCATCATCATTGATTTCATTCCACCACCTAAGGCCCACTAAGATGCGCCCACTAACATTCTTTACAACCCAAAAGTCCAGTGCAGCTAGAAGTACAGTGACCACAAATATGATGACAAAATTATCCACAAACAGAGCTGAAAGAATATAAAATGCCAGGGCAGCACCCTAGGAAAAATAAATCTCCTCATGGTGTTAGTATATTATATCAAATTCAAATGCAAAATATAAAGAGAATAATCATACTGTAAAGTTGGGGAAAAAATGCAATTTACCTTGAAAAGCACATGGAAGAAGCATATTTGCGGATGGGCATAATTCTCCTGTTGAGGCTGCATAAGATAATATTCAGAAATTAATTCTCCTGCATATTTATACATTCTTTGCTCCCTGGTATTCTTGTGATCTTCTGGGATGGAGAAAAGAAACATGCAAAGGTATATCTTGAAATATTTTCGTTCTTCACAAGTTCTATATCTATAATATTTCAAGTAAATCTATGTAAAGTTCCCAGTGGGTTGCAGAACATGCCCATAACTTATGTCTGTCTGGCCCATACTTAGCTCAATGTATATTCTTCTAATAGGTGGTAGAAATTATGGGCGTGGCATGTGCAATGAAGAGAGTGTAGAAGTTAGAGCAGCCCTAACGTAGGCTCTCGGGCAAAGGTTCGCTGCCGAGGAGCCCAAGGTCCAGTGGGAGTTGTGCGCTGGGGAGGCATGGGGCTCTCGGGTGAGACCCGTGATTGCCATGCTTTAGTGGATTATTAGTATTATACTTAATTGTTTTTCCAGTACCAGTAGTATGAATCATGTTTTAGTATTTAGGTTTGTTTTCTTATCGGAGTCTTATAATTGGTTTATAATTTGAGTCAGAGTTATTATATGATAATAATTTGAGTCACAAACCAATTAGAAATAGGGACTTTATTATGGTTAGGATTTTACTATATATATAGATGGTATGTGCTTTGTATAGGGGTGTCCTTGATTATTGATTTTTGGAACTGTATTACTATATAATATCAACAGTATGCAAGAAAGAGAGTACAACATTCGCTTGAAAGCTTCAATTTCTTGTCTGTGTTATCTATTACTACAAGGGTTGGCTTTTCGTAGCCACAGAGAAGGTGAAGAATCTCTTAATAGATGAAATTTTCTTGAGATTTTGAAATGGTTGAACAAACATAATGAAGTTGTTCCAAATGTTACTTTAAAAAAAGCTCCCGAAAATTGCCAATTGATATGTCCAGTTAATTCAACAGGATTTTACTATATAATGAATTTGAGTCATAAACCAAAACGCCATTACCACGAGGATGATGACACTTTGTATTGCATGGCTCAACACAAGTCATGATTCTATTGCAAGGAAAAAACAAATAAAGATGACACGTATTGGGCTCGTACTACGGTCGCCTACAACTGGCAATAGGAAATCCCTTAAATAATCACACTTGGAAACAATTGAAATGCTATAAGGATCATATTCGAAACAAAAGCGAATTTAGCTCTATCTAAAGAAAGAACGTATCAAAAGAGTTTCGCATGCAAAACCCAAATAATAGAGCTAAGTCAATAGAAATCTATGCATATTAAGTTACATGTACTTATCTTCATCTAATAGTTTCTAATATCTGAATTTTCATGAGCAAACAAACTTCGCCGGTTCGGTTACCAATACAAAGAACTATCACTAACGAAGATCGCTAGCATTTCCAAGTCAGCAGCCATTTTCACCGACTCTGATATTAATACACCGTATCAAAGTCTTAACAAATCAAGCAAAGAAACCATAGGATCCGCGATCTTGCCAATGGCGGGAGCTACACTAACCTCAACCAATTAAATGCAACATAAAAATGAATTAAATTGGCCGATCCATTCAACAGAATATTATCGTAATTAGTCGTAAAAGCAATGAACAATGTCACAATCCATGTTGTTAGAAGAACTGAAAAAAAAAACAGCAGAATAATGGTGAAGAATATAACTTACTGGATTGAGATCCATGTTTGGGGGAATTACGATTTGCAAGATCACCTTCAATTCCAAACCCTTACGAGAATTTTCTGTGGTGTGATTGAAGGGATGTGTGTTTTATGTAATAATCGAGTTATACGAATTGAGAAGTACTAACCCCAATTTGTGAATTGGATTTGTCGATCAATTTCAACTTCTGAGATATTGTAGATTTACCCCGTTATTTTTATGATATGTGAAAATGATCACTTCAGTTTTTTCCATGTTATCTTATGTCGAGTTATTTTCTGATAATGAAGTTCAACCATATTTTTGGAATGCGCCTTTTATCTATAAAATAATTTACGTTTTGATTTCGAAATTATTTTTAATAATATGTTTTTATTTTAATAAAAATGTGTAGTGGATGAAGTTTTGATCTTGCTTAATATATTATTTTTAAATTAAATTATATGTAACTAATAAAATTTAAATTTTATTTACTATATTATTTTAAATTAAGTTGATTGGAGTATTATAGTCAATAAATGAAATTTTTCAAATGTAAATTATTTTTATAGGTATTTCAAAATAGCAAAATGTGAACCATTTTTATGGACAGTAAAGAAATAAGTTTTAAATAGATTAAACCAGTACACCGTACGACAATCAATATTTTATTAATTTAATTTTTTTTGTAAATAATGTAAGTACATTGTAGTCTGACTTTTATCCGGAGAATAGCCAACAACAGTTTCCATTGAATGAATAACGGACCCAGACCCTAAAAATAATAATGCTTTGGAATAAGCATGAGTAATCAAATGAAATAAAGCACTTCGATAAGACCTCATTCCTAGCGCTAACATCATATAACCTAATTGAGACATTGTTGAATAGCCTAAACCTCTTTTAATGTCTTTTTGAGCAAGAGCTAAAGTAGCTCATAATAATAAAGTGATTGTGCCTATCAACGAGATTAAATTCATTATATGGGATAGAATCATGAAAAGAGGGAGAAGGCGGGCTACAAGAAAAATTCTTGTTGCTACCATAATAGCAGCGTGTATAAGAGTCGAAATAGGAGTCCATAGCATCGGGTAACCACACATGAAGGGAAAATTGTGCAGACTAACAAAATTACATGATGTTATACATTTTGATGTATATTTAATTGCACAAATACTATTAAATTACTATCTAATAATGAAATAATGAAGTATTTTTATATAATTATAATCTTATTAGGTACAAACTAAATTTCATATGGGTTCGAGTTTATATATAACTAGTATTGTAATTCACACCACAATGCAAACAAAATAGAGATTAGTACTATTAATTCGGACTATACATTTCGAAAAAAATATTTTCTTAAATTATGTTATAAATTCAAGAAGAATCATCTTCTCGCTCACTTTAAATCAAAATCCTTAAAACATGTAATATGAATAACCTTCAAGGTTAAATGTGCAAAATATAGAAAATGAAATAAATATATTAAGACACAATCTATATTGTCTAATCATACTATATAAAATATCATGATAAATACTAAAATAATTAAGGAATGATAAATTAGAAAATGTATAAACATTTAATTAAAATATTACTATATCTTACCATATTTTTAAAAATAAAGTATGAAAAATAATTAAATAATTAAAATAATAGTATTACACAATTAAAATACAAATAAATTTCAGAATTTTAGTATATTTTTATGAAATAAGTTTCATTTTAAATTTTGGAGGGTAAAGTATTATTAAAACTATACTTTAGTATTAATATATTTGAACTAATATGTGTATCTCCTACAATACACAAAAAAAAAGTATAATTATAACTTATCTAAAAGTTATGAAATGATTATATTCAATTTCTTTATTATATTTCATAAAATTATAATTATTTATTTTATTTTATTTTTCCTATATTTTTTGTGCATTAGTAACTTTGAACTTCTTTTGTCTTTATTTTTATTGAATATTTGACTTGGGGTGTTATTCATTAGTGTATGGAAAATGTTTTGTCGCGATTAAAGTTGCCAAAATTGTTCGGCGAATTTTTTTATAATTTTGATGTCCGTTCAAACATATAAATATAAGACTTAGTCCGACCTAGACATGCCCATGGGCCTTGAACCGGCGGTTCCAAGCCTCGAACCTCCAGCTCACGGTTCGTCAATTGATGAATCAAAAATGGTTCAGAGGAGAAGGCCGTCGGTTCCGTGCTGGGTCTGGTTAAGCGGTTAACCGCCGGTTATCATTTGTTCACACTTTGAAACGTAACAGTCACGCCTTGTCACAGTTCCAGGCCGGTTCTGGAACCGTTGACTCACGGTCCAGGCTTAACCCGTTGATCGGCGGGCCCTCTAAAATGGGCATGTCTAGTCCGAACCTTTATAGGTTGTCGTACGGGTGGGTTTTACCTGTCTATATAATTTAATATTTTTAATTTAATAAAATTAATTGATTTAATAACTATTTGTATAATAAATATTTTTTACTTATATAAAATATTGAAAATAAATATAGTGATTTTAATTATATAAGTTTGATTTTTAATATTTTAATTTAAAAATAAATAAATAATAAATACATGACGTGTACATGAAAAATGTATTTTTGTTATCTACTAGTATTGTTATATGCGTCACGGCGCGATATGATACATATCCTATTATCACATTATTAAAATATATTTTTTTTTTTAAATTAGATATGAAAAAAAATATATTACAAACAAAAATAGAGATTATTACTAAACACAATTCGAATTATATATTGCATAAAATATTTTCCCAAATTATGTAAGTGAAATCATCTTCTCACTAACGTGAAATCAAAATGGCTCAAACATGTATATTGGTCCCGGAAGAGCAGGTATTGGAAATACACAAATTATAAACTTTTATGTTTATCTTGCAGATTGGGAGCCAAGTGTTGAAGTCCTTAACAAATAAGGACTTGTAGATAAAAGATGATCTATTGTAGATAGATATTTCGACTAAAATTGTTTTGAGTCGCTCACAATTTAAAACGAGGCCATCTAACAATGATAAGCCAACCCAAGTCGTATTCTCAAGGAAGACTTAACAGGCAAATTCTATTCTTTGTTTAAGAAAGCAATAAAAATGATTTGTTGGAGATTCTATACTAGGCGAATAATATAAATAAGAAACGTAAATTAAACATAATATATTAAAAAGCAACGAGTAAATAAAATATATATCTAAAAAATCGAGATGCGAATTCGAAAGAAACAAGTAACTTGGAATTTGAAATCAACAAGAATGCGTAAAGTAAATTGGAAATCGTAAACGAGATAAGTAACCGGAAGCTTAAACAATTGAAGAAATTAAATCAATAAACGAAAGTCAGAATAATAAAAGAGAAACAACCTTGATTAATAACTTGAAGAAGTGTGAATTACAAAAAGAATTCTGGAAACGAAACATGAATGGAATGTTGCAATCGGCTAACCTTCGAGTACGGAATCTAAAACTAAAGAGAACTAACTAGAAATCAAAGTCTCGACCTTCGAATCTAGATCGAGACATGCTAAACTATGAAGGGAAAAACGTCTAAAGATAATGCTGAAAAGTGGCGTAGGAAAAAGTCTTGGAATACGAGCCAAAAGTGATGTTCCTCGAATGAGAAACTCATCGAGCATATATAGCCGAGAGGTGAGGTCAGTGGCCGCGTAGAGGACAGCGACCGCTGACCCGGGTGGTTCTGCGACCCGTGCGAGGGCCGTTGTGCCAGGCCCGGGTCTTGCGCTAGGGTCAGCGGTCGCTAGCCCGGGCTTGGCGCTGGCCCAGCGCCTGGCTTGACCGTGGCACGCTGAGGCCTAGTCAGTGGCCACTTAGTGCTACACGACCGCTGACTAGTGCTCTCGACACTAGACTTCGTTCTTTCGCTATTTCTTGATTTTTTCTCGTTTCTTTTCCAACTCCAACACCCGTCTAGGCTTGTGATCCTGAAACATAAAATGAAAATAAATCAAGCCAAAATATCATGCAATCGAGGGAAAATAACACGAATAAAGATACGGAAAACACAAGTTTAGACGAACAAAAAGAGGCTAAACAACCCCTCCACACACAAAACTTTGTTTGTCCTCAAGCTTAATTTAGTCTAAACTATCGCTAGGGAAAAAACTCTATTCACGACATGCGTTCTTGATAAGACTCCAAATCATTCCAAATTTGAACTTCATATCATTATGTCACGTCACATAGAGATCATAGAAGAAAGTAGACCATTTAGACTAGATAATAATCAATTTGAACAATACAAAACAATGATGCACAAATTGTTATTGAGATCACATAACCGACTAGAGTTTTTATCCATCTTAATAGCATATCTTTCTCTTTTCTTTTCTTTCTTTCAACATAAGGAAAATTAAGGACAATGTTCACCGAGTGAGTACTCCGAATGTTCGGGTTTTTTCGGTGTGGTTTCCCATACCCATCTCTTTTATAAATTTGGATTTGTGATTAAGAGAGCGGGGTAGAATTCTTGTGTATTCCTATTTTTCAAGAACTTAAGAAAATTACTTAGAACAATGTCAAGTTATATGGTCATCGTTCTTTCGCCCTTTCTCAATCTTTTCTCGTCTCTTTTCCAACTTCAACACTCGTCTAGGCTCGTGATCCTGAAATATAAAATGAAACATAAATCGAGCCAAAACATCATGCAATCGAGGAAAAATAACACGAATAAAGATACGAAAAACACAAGTTTAGATGAACAAAAAAAGGCTAAACAATAGACACTTAACAGATCGTCAGATGATCCGTGTACTAACAGGTAGTCTGTTAGTTACAGGTAGAGTGCGAAATGTGGTGGTTAATTTGTGTTGCTCTTTTAATGAAAATCATGTTAAGTTCAAGTATTCTTTAATACTCTCTCCGTCCCACTAAGCTTGACACAATTCCCTTATTGGGACGTCCTACTAAGCTTGGCACATTCCAAAAGTAGTAAAAGTTATATCTTCAAAAAGGTGTGGACCTTACCACATTTATCACTCTTACACTACTTTATACATTCTCATTAATAACCGTGCCGGAAAAAAGGTGTCAAGCTTAGTGGGACAGAGGGAGTACCATATTAATGAAAATTATGGCGGATTAAGTATGAGATTAATAATAAGATAAATTAACAATTTGTAATAAAGAATTTAAAGAACACATAAGTTTCTACGTGGTTCAAAAAATCCCCTACGTCCACGATCAATCAAACGATTGATAATCCACTAACTTGGATTCTCTCTTCTTTAGACTGGGTGATGACCAGTCACGAGTCAAGTCAGGAACTAGACGAGATCTCGTGCACGACTTAATGGATCGTGACCATTACATTACAGTAAAATCTGAAATGAAATATCTTCTTTCTTATAACTTAAATACTAAGATATGGAGGAAGAACCAGAACTCGTGGGTTTAACAAAGTGTATCAGAAAATACATTTTAGTTATAGGTGGTTCTAAGCTTAAAGATTTGGAATATTTAAGCTTAGAACTAGGTTTCCAAAGTATTTTAGAATTCTCCTGAGTTGAATAGCTTGAGAAATTCTTGAGAATTCGAGCACTACGTTTGTCAATGGTAAGTAGAGATTTCTTCAAAGTTTTAGCTTGAATTTCATGTGAATAACTTTGAAAGATGGGTTGGAGTAATTATAGGCCCAACATTTGAATACTAGTTGTTGGAGAAAGAAACTAGCCGTTAGTCAATTGTACTTATTGCCATTAATGTGTCCTTGATGCCATTTTTGGTATTGTCCTTTTTGATATTTGAATTTGCATTACCAAAATTGGTATGTGAGAACGACGCTAACGTGACACCTTGGAATAAATAAGCAGATGATCCATTTAAGCAAATCAAAATTTTTTCTCGCATTAGTATAAGTCATTGTAAGACCTTTGTTGTACACAAATTGTTCCACTTGATCTGTGTAGGTACATATTCTATTTCTATAGATGATCTTATAGTACATATCATAAGTGTTATTTACATTGTAATCAGTTTTTCTAACTAGTCTAATATGCAGATCAATCTTTATGGTACAAATTGTAAACTTGATTTGTCTCTTACATGTTGATCTCTCTATCTCTACACTTCGAAAATAAACTAGTTCTGGTCTAAGTGGATCTCTATAAAACATATCGTTAACTCGATTGTGTATTCTTTACATTGTAGATTAACTAATACTAACAGACTGAAACTACAATTTTTGATTTAATATGGTAAGAGCAGATAATAAAAACTAAGTGTGTGTTTCAATAATTATCATCAAAATTATTTCGAATGATGCCCTACAATTTTCCCCTTTTTGATGATGTGGAAACCACACTTTACATTTTGAAGCTTAAGAAGAACATATAATAAGCACAAATAGTCTATTATAAAGTATAACATATATGAAAGCATTAAGACATAGCCTGGACAAAGGGAGTTTGTCAACATGATGCAAACGATTTATTTTTCATTATATAGAGAATTGGTTAAAAAATAAGATATACAAAACAAAAATCATAACAAATATTTTTAAAATAGATACAAAATATGTTATAGCAATCATAGTCTACCTGCTTTTTCTAGATGTCTCTCTGTCTTCTTTGACTTATTCATCGCAGACTAGCTGCATCGTCTCCTATATCCCATTTATGATTCTCATTTATTCTAAGTCCTTGTGAGACAGTGAAATGTTGTAGTGAATGGTCGTCTCCTTAATATAGTTGTTGATTTGGGCTTTATCGGAGAATTTGTTTCGAGCTAGCATGGGTGGAAGATAATATCTTTTGGCTGGGGCATTGATCTTAACATTACAAAAACATGCTTGTGCTAAAATATTCCTGATCAAAGCCTTGTTATGAAAACTTGAGAGATACACCATAAATTCTTCATCAGCAGAAAGATTCACCAGATCCGGATGTTTGAGAAAGTAATACTCCTCGATGAATCCATCTGTGATCTTCTCCCATGGCGCATAAAGTTGTAACACCCGAGTATTTTATACTGGGCTTATATGTGTTTAAAAATCCCAAAAATAAAATTTTTGGATTAGAAACTTTATTTTGAAGCTTGCTGCCAAGTTTCAGCGAAAACGGAGACCAAATTTCTGCTCTTTCGAGAATCGGCTTATACTTTTATAACCGGTAGCAATAGCAAATACGGGATTCATTCGAATACTCGGATTTGAAGTCCGAGACGAGATATGGACAAAACGTGATAATTTACATTCATTTTTATCGCGATACGGACCATACGCGGAACTTTTTATTTTTCGCCGTCCAGTGAATAGTAAAACCGAGAACTCGAGAAAACTCCTATTTATCGATTTTGATAGCACGAGTAATGAGAAAATTCTCGAGAAGTTTAATAAAATGAATTTCAGAAGAAACGGAGTTTTTAATTAATATTTATCAAGAAATCGAGGAACAAGCATTTTCTCGGTTTACGTGCAACTCGATCGGGCCAAACCCCAACTTTAGTTCACGAGAGACGAAGATGTTTTAATGAGTAAGAAAGACGAGTGTGTTGATTCCCGTTTCAACCGAGATAGATAAATAACAAAGAATCGGATCGAAAATATCTAAAAGGCGAAAAGACGATTTTGTCCAGGATACTTTAGATATTTTGGGTGGGCAACTTGTGGCCTATAAAAGACCACAAAGTCACCCCCATTCTTCATTATTCACGTGAGCAAGAAGGAGGAAAAGGCTAAGGAGTTTTGCTCCGATTCTCGTCCCGTTCGTCTCGTTTTTCCGATTTTTTTGAAATCTAATCCGATAGAAAGGTAGCCCTCGATCTTATCTACGTTTCTACGGTTTTATTTTCATGATTTGAGCATGATAAAAAAATGAAATAGGGGCTGCCCTCTTTTCGATTTTATCGAGTCGAGCCCGAATCGAGAAATGTCGAGAATTAATGTTGCTCGTATGAGTTAGATAAACATGTGTTTTAAGTTTCAATGAAATCTAAGCATGTTAGGTTTTGAGAAGTTAACTTGAGCTCATCGTTTTATATGTTTTCGATTTTTCTCGGATGAATCGAATAGACGAGCATGTATGTAGGTTATATACGAGTATTATGTAAATTTACGGAAATTAATCGTCCATGTAAAAAAAAAAGAGAAAGGGGCGACAGTTTCTGCCCGGGTTTTGTCTCGTCGTTTTAATTACAGAATGTGTAGAATTTTTAACATAATAAAATACTAGATCGAGTTAGGAGTAATCTTCAACTTGAATCACCCCGTTTCGATGTGTTTTCGATTTGTTATGAATTTTTCAAAATGGTTGCGCAAACTGCCAATTCCAGCGAAAATTTGGAAATTTATCTAACTTTGAAAATTCGTGAAAAATAGAGTAAAATTATTTTATGTATTTTGTCTTCGGATTATAAAACTTTACGATGTTATGGTCACTTTAAAGTTTGATTCGATACAATTGGAATTATTTCCAATTTATTATGATTTTTCAAAGTCAACTGCTCATTTAGCTTAAACATGTGTTGAGCATGTTGTGAATTTATCGGATTTTTTCCGTCAAGTGTGCAAAAAATTGAAAATAAGCTTAGTGATTACATGATTATAATCATGGTTGCGTTTTGTTTCATTTTTATGAGTTATTAATGTGGCCCACAAGGGGTCGAAAAGAGGTTCATTACGTTATAGTGTATTAAAGTTTCATGATATTCAAAGATGTTTTGATATTAGACGAGCATGAGTGCCGAGAAATGATCAAACATGAAGTTATGTGTTTAATCAAAGTCAAAACATGGTTTGATTAGAAATCATCGAACGACCCTCCTAGAATCTAAATCTGAAACTCGAGCAATAGCCGAGTTAAAAGACCCGAGAATAATTCTCAAATAACAAAGGATAATAATTCCTTACACTTAGAGAATATAATTAGATGCACTCGAAAATGTTATCTCACTCGAGATTTATTTAAAGGGTACGACGAAAGGTCAGGATCGCAGTTCGAGAACGAAGCAGTCGTCAGTCAAGACGATCCAAGTAGGCTTTCTTATACTAAAAGAAAATATGCGTGTTTATCCGCATTTATGTTATTTCTTTTCAAATAGCTTTTGAATTGAAATTAATATTTCAAGTATTGTCTTGCCATAAATGTTTTATGTTTTGTATGATACATATCTGCTATGATTATGAAATCGAATTCGGGTTCCAGTGGGTAAGCATCCCCACTCGAACTAGTGTACACAAGGACCGTGAGTCATCTAGCGGGTTGGCCGGTCAAGGTGTCTGTGGAAGGTGGCCACCTTCTCGGCACACAAAAATTACAGATATGCTTGATTACTAAAGAACTTAGACTGATCAGTCGAACTCAGAATATTCAAGAAAAGAAATGCTTTTGTGAACATAGGTGCTTTAGTGACAAAAATCCCTATGTATCACTTAGAATGGCTTGACAATTATATATGTATGAATGTGATTTCGGGCATGTGTCTACTGAGTACTTTTGTACTCAGCCCTGCATGTATTTCTAAATGTGCAGGTTGAGCTGTGATGAAAAAGGGGAAGTGCTAAGCGAAGATTTTGTCGAACTCATCTAGTAGTAACTCTTGGGGGTTTGCATGTCTTCATACATGTAAACTTAGAAATTGATCCAAATTCCGCTGCAGACACTCAGATTAAGTATTCAGATATTTCTCTTCGTGCAAGTCTCATTCTTTTCCTCTATTTTTATGTTCCTTTCTCCGGTCACGGTTTTCCCGACTTTGGCTACCTTAGCAGAGGGCGGGCGTGACAAAAGTTCAAAAGCAATCCATGGATCTGTTGAGATGTGAGTGATAACTCGCTATTTTCAACTATTTTATAGGCCCGTTTATTATCCATTTTGTCATGTTTTGTATAGTTTATGCTCATATTATGATCGCTTTACATATAGTCGAGCAATAGTATGCTTGATATGGTTCTAACATGTTTTTATAGATTTTTTTAGGCATTTTATGGTCAAACCAACCAGGCGAGGGAAGTGACAAAGAAGATGAGGATAAAATGAGCCACGAGACGAGTGTATATTTATTGTAAATTATTGTTTCAATACTAGCTTGCCTTCCAATTCATATTTATGATTCTTAATTTTAATTCTCATGTGTTGATTTTTTTATCACCATTGATGCATGTTAGTTGTGTAAATTGATATCCAATAGGATTCGTTACATAATTGATATTTTGAGGGATAATATTGTCATGACAAGTAAATCGTAGGAGGATATTTCTCATCGAGCTTTTGGAAGTTAGTAGTTAGTCCTATAATGGTAGGATAATTGCTAATCTACGTTCATAGATAACCTGAAAGGGAGTTTGTGATCTATATTTGTGAACATCCATATGAATCTGGATTAAAGTTGGTTAGAAGAGTGAAGTAGATAATTTTAATGTATCTAGTTAGGGAAAATACATCCTTAGGATCACTTTTATCTCATATTAGGTCTTTCTCATCTTTATTATATTTTTGTCTATTTTTGCATTATTAGTTGTTTAGTTATATTTTTGTTCTGAGTTTGAGACTGTCATAGTTTACTATCTTAAATTTTGTTCTCTACATAATAGAAACACTTATGCGAAAATTACTCGTTATTCTTCACACGAACAATCACTGTGGAATAACAACCTCGATCTTGCTATATACTTGTTATAGTTTGTATACCTCAAGCATGCTTATTGCTTTAGATATTGTATCATACTTGTTTTCAGTTTTATTTTAATGAGAATAAATGTTTCTAACATTGATTTGTTATTTATTATCTTTATATATTAAATTGCAAACATGTCTATTTCCTATAATTGTAGACTGTGTAGTGGATCAATGATCACAGAAGGTTACAAAGTCAGCCGTTATGGTTTGTATACCTCAAAACTTGCTTTATGCTTAGACGATATATCAGACTTGTTTTCAGTTTCATTTTAATGAGAATAAATGTTTTTTGTCATTGGTTTGTTATTTAATATTTTATATATTGAATTGCAAACAAGTTCATTTACTGCAATTGTAGATTGTGTGGTGGATTGATGATCACAGAAGGTAACACAGTCAGATCCTTTGTAGTATAAAGCTCACAACCTAGACAGTCGGTTCCATCATCAGCTTCTTTGTAGGACAAAGCTCACAATCAAGACAGACTTGGACTGTCTAGTCAGTAAAGGTTGCAATATCATTTGATGCGAGAGCTGACCTTAGCCCGCAGAATGATATCGGTATGTATAAGCTGATACACATGATTTGCGTATACATATTGAGAGTTTTCATAGTAAGATACGTTCTAAATGTTGTTGCTTAAAACGAGGTCTTGGAAATTAAGTTATTTCTTAATCTGTGTGTCGCTGACATTAGTATATGTGGTTGATTAGACGCTATTTTGATTCATCTTCGCTTACGGGTTTTTCGTAACCCTAGATAGTGATGTCTTGAGCAGTAGTGATTGGTTTAGCTAGAAGTACTCGATTGTCAGTAGCATAGAATCGCGTTCCGGTAACACAAATTGATTAAATCCGCGTGAGGCGTTCAAAAAGGTTTATTGCATTAGAAACCCGACCGGTTGGAATTTATTATGTATGTGATAATTAAGGTCTGAACCGGATCACTCGCGAATAAATATATTATTTAATTATGAGTTGTCAACGAACTCAATTAATTAATGGATTTAATAAATCTTATACGCGAGAAATAATTAATTACAAAAGGGTTACATCTGTAATTCAGATGAATTCAATATTTATCCTATAGTGGAGTCGATAAATATTTATAATGGAATTAAACTTTATTACATTTTCATAGAGTAATTAATAGATAGTTAAATTAACTTAATATATTAATTAATTTAATTCTAAATCTAAGTTTGATCAAGAAATTAATTAAATTTATTGGGTCAAAATGACTTGAAAATTAATTTAATTAAGTTATGGATTTGACTTGGTCAAATTAATTTTGAATTATTCAAAATTCAAATTTGAATAATAGATGGAATTGTAGAGAGGTAAAAGTGAGAATTAATTCTATTATTTGGTATCTTATCCATTCACCATAGAAACCCTAATTTATCTCAAAATATCTATAAATAGAGGACTAAACGTGGCCAAAAATCCCACTTCCAAACCCTATGATTTTCGGCCGTTAAGAGATAAATCTCTCTTAATTTTCGAAAATTTAGAATATTCAACACTCTAATTTTCGTTCTTCTCTTAAAGATTTGATAGTTTATTACCCACACAATATTCAAATCATAGATTGAGAATAGATTAGAAGTTTCCAAGATAGGAACGAAGAAGATCAAGAGAAGATTCAATCGGTGTGGATTGCGGTTCGTTGCTAACGAATCAATTCGTTTCTTCGCAAGCGAAGGACTAGCATAGGAGAAATGTATAATTTAATTATGTTCTTACTTTCTCCTACATGGTATTAAATGTATAAAGATTAATTATTTATGAAATTTATTAAACCTTGTGGATTATGTGTAATTACGAACCCCTCATACGGGTTCCATCAGTTGGTATCAGAGGCGGTCAAAGGATTTTGATTTATTGTATATCGGATTTAGTTTCTTATTTGATTTGCTAGTGATCGTAATTGATATTAGGATGCTAGATTTAAAATTCAAGTATGATATATGTTTGCATGGCTTATTTGATTTAATACCTGTATTTTTCATTTGTTTCGTTCTTTAGTGCCTGGTTTGTGGCTTAAATGTAATCAGAAGGGGTTTGACCGTGTTAGATTAAGGTTTATTTTCCATGTATTATAATTTTTTTTATATTTAAGTGGGAGACGAAGAACGAAATGGAGAACGGAGGTTGGAACCGAGCCACGACATCGTGTCGTGGCCCCCCCCGACAGCGCGTGTTGGGAACCCCACAATATTTAGTTTTGATGATATTCTTTTGAAACACACTTAGATTTTATTGTGCTTGCTAGGTCTTAATGTGTTCTAAACTGTACCAGATCACTAATGTATAAAGTGAATCTGATAGAGAACATGATCTTAGAAAATGACTTTAAAAGTGTATCAACAATTCTAAATGAAAAACTTGCGGAAGCTAAAGTAGAAGACACGAGATATTTTTGCGTAGGTTATATAAATCAATAACCTACACGGAAGCCTTACGGCCAAAAAGAATAATCAAAACAAGTGTTGAGCTATTACAATGTTGAGCAACACAATAACATCAACACTATTACTAAACACTAAATGTATGTTCTTAAGATCTAAGAAACATACAGAATGAAAACTACGAAATTAATATGCAAAAATGTCTATCTACTCCAAGAATGAATCTAGTATTTATAGATAGACTACATGGACTTTGATCCACGAATATAGCAACTGTTGGCCCATGTCTTCCACAATTCTCGCAGTTCAGTTGTTGTCTCCGCATAACAGCCTGGAATTGTGGAACCACTTCAGTTGGTTGTTGACTCCTGGATTTGTGGAACAGAATTCCACTATCATGAATATCTCAACTGCATGGCAAGACTTGGTCTTCACTCCAGTCTTCGTGAGCTATTCCAACGCTGCCGAGTCAGCACTCCACGTGGCTGTTGAGTTGGGTGCCAAGTCATCACCACTTGTCATGTTGAGCTGGAAGCTTAATCAACATTCCTGTGAAGAACACAAAAACACAAATGTTAGGTCAACATTCCAAATAACATCAAGACTAAAAACCCTAACAGACTTGGTATGTAAATGATCTCATCCTATAGAAGTCATTCTGTTTTTCTTTCTGTTCGTGAACCAGATCAACAGCAGATTATAGCAAACAAATGATCTATCATATGGCCACTCAATCTGTTTTTATCAAAACATTCACAGAAGATCTATTTTTAAAGACCAGATCGACAATTGACCAGATTGATATCAATCTGGTGTGACCAGATCGTTTATTTAAAGTTGAACCAGATGATACCAGATCAGATCTAGTTAACTGGTATTCGCTTGTTTGACCAGATTAACTGATGAGAGTTCCAAATCACTTGCCACATCAGCAGATCTTATGAAGAAGGAAAGATTATCCATTGGAGATCAAATTTGGAAGGGGAATCAATCAACACAAGAAGATGGAAAGAAACATATATCAATGATTTGCTTTGCATATTTATTGAAGGTTCAGTCAAAACTTCCCAAAGGCAAGAAGAGATAAATCAGGGATTCACATCTCTTGATTGGTAATTACTTTTAATTCAAACCAATCAAGCCTAACGGTTATAATTTCAAATTCTACACTTATAAAAGCTTGGAACCAAGACTGGAAGAGTACAAGACAATTATCAACGATCAACAAGCTGTTACTCTGCTCAGAAATCAACTCACTCATCAAAGCATTTACTTGAGAAGATTTCTACTCACCAGATCGTGTTCTAAGTCGTTCGTGATCGAAATCACACCAACTCGATTCAAGTCTGTCTTATCGAGAAGAAGGAGGAGATCTTCGCTAGTTGGTAGTTTTCTAGTGGATTAACATGAAGAGATCCAGTTACAGTAGTTTTCTGTAAGTTGTAAAGGGACACGACCCTTATTCGTGCATAAGTTTCAACCAGATTGTGCTTGAAACTTGTGGCTCGTTCTCAACGAGTATAAAGAAGAGAGTATCTTAGTAGTGGATATCTAATCCATTTTGGATTGGACCGTGGACGTAGGGGGTTTCCCGAACCACGTAAAAAGAACTGTGTTATTTAAATTCTTCATTTACTTTCAGTTGTTTATCTATTAACCAGCACAATCATACAAACTGCATTCTTAATCAATCTGCTAAATACTCGGTTAAGTTTGGCAAAGGTTTTCTAAACAAGAGCACAGACTAAGTCCACCACACAACACTCTGTTAGAGATCAAGATCACTCTTGATATCGATCTGGTTTGTTAAAGTTAAGCAATCTTTGTTCAGAAAGCTTAAACTCTCTAAGTAATTAGTCAAGTAAACTGAAAAGTTTGTATTTGATGTATTCCCCCCCCCCCCAATACACCAAACCTTGCCCTTTCGGGAACAACAGCGCGCAAGGCACGATACACAGTGCGGTACCAGCTCCCAGGCATAGGCTTGTCAATGGGTGAGTTTTACCCGGACCGGATCCAGAACCGGTCAAAATCCGCTCATTTTAAAGTTTTTTGGTTCCGGTTCCGGTTCCGGTTCTAGACCCGTACAAACCCGCTCATGGTCGGTCCAGACCTGACCTGACCTGTAAGGTACTATTCCGGTTCTAGCCCAGCCCGGCCTGATCATTTTTTTCCAATTTTTTTTCATTTTTTTTTATTTTAAAAAAATGATATTTTATAATATCTCGTGTTTCATCCTTGATCGTAAACAAACACTTTATACGTCTTAATTCACTAATAAATGTACCCAAACAATAAACACATATAAGTCGAAAAATAATTATGGTATTTAACTGACTTTTTAATAATGGTTAAATAAAATAAGAGTGAAGTTACATTATTAAATATTTTATATTTAATTAATTTATTTGGAATCCGGATTCGTTTTAACGAATTGGTGACTAGAATAATTAAATAAATAAAACTTAGCAAGACCCATGGGTATTCTCCCGGACCGGATCCATTTATATTTTAAATAACGGTCTGGGTCTAGATCCGATATTCAACGGTTCGGTTCCAGTTCTAAAACCGTAACTAATTTAACGGTTCCGGTCCGAATTTTACCCACCCATTAACAAGCCTACTCAGGTGGGGTGCACACGCGCGCAGGAGAGGAGGCAACAACGTGACGCTCGGCCGCGGCACAACGTCAGGAGGGTGCTGGAGCGAGCATAGCGCGCGGGAGCCACATGACGAGGCGGTTGCGGCTGATGCGCAGGCAGCGTGCTATGTGCAGACGCGCAACGGCACGCCGAGTGGCCCAGCGCGTGCGGGGCAGGCACCAGCGACTGCTGGCCCTCGACAGCTCTCGGTAGGCCTTGGCCAGCCCTCGACTGCGGTCGAGGCTGGACCGGGGCTGACCGGTCACGTCTTCAAGGTTCTTTTTTTGAATTTTGGACTTTTCAAGTCCGGTTTAAATTCAAAATTGGAATTGAAGATGAAGATTCAAGAAGAATGAGATTTAATTTTAAATTCCTTCGTTTTAAGAATTAGTTAGTTTTGTCCCTATTTTTGGGTAATCATTTGTAATTATGTGCCTTATTATGTGTTTTATTATTTTAATTTGACTTTTATTTGCTATTATTATGAGGATCTTATCTATTTTGATATGTCATAATTTATGGGGATCTTATCTAATTTTGATATGCCATAATATTTGATTATCCATGTTAAAACCTTCTTTTTTAAAATAACTAAGCGATAAGAATTTAATTGATGGCAATATGACCCCTTCGTTGTGGACTTATTAAAGTCGATTAATTCCTTTGGTGTCAGGCTCATGGTAATAGCTTAGGTGTAATTTGACAGTTATAGCAACACTGCGCGGCTTCTAACTGTTGAGTTGCATGACCAAGTAAAATCGTTTTGAAATTGATTGTGCAATCGATTACACTGCGTGGCTTGCATGATTTATTTTAAACAGTTTGTTCAACAACATGTTTTCTTTAAAGGTTTTGATTATTTGCGTTTGAGCATGTATTTATGATAGTTTATTTGATTTATTCTCAGTTCTGTTAAGCATGACTATCAGTCCACTCGCCTCGATTCTTGAAAAGAATCGTCTTGATTCAGAAAACTATACTGATTGGAAAATGAATTTGGATGTTGTCCTTACTGACTATGACCTCAAGTTCTTCCTTGACAAACCATGTCCACCAGTTCCACTTGGCACATCTTCTGCCGATGAGAGGACCGAATATGATAGATTAATTCATGCTAACAAGATGGCAAAATGTTACATCATGGCCTCCATAAGTAACACCTTGCAGCATTAGCAGAGTTATCTTTGGATATCATGTCTAGTCTGCAAGAGAAGTTCATGACACACAACAGGATGACTAAGCAATTGGCCATCAGTAAAGTGATGAGATCCTCGATGACAGAATGGACATCAATTCAGGTTCATGTTCTGAAATTGATGCGTCTTCTGAGTGATATAGAGATTCTAGGCGGTCGTATTGGCCAAGAATATCAGGTAGATATCATCTTGGACAACCTTCTAGCGAGTTTCATGTCGTTTCGTTTTGTCTATGTCATGAATGGTGACAATCTTTATTTGACGGAATTACTAGATGAGCTCGAGGGGGCGGAAGCAATAATGAAGGCCAGAGCCACTCAGGCTCCCTCTCGTGGTCCCAAAAGGGATAAGCGCAAGAGGAAGAGAGTAGCGAGGACTGTCAAGAAGAAGCAAGGAATTGTGGAGGACGACAAATGTTGTATGCCCAGTGTGAGAGGAAAGTGGAGATCTGACTGTGCGATTCGCAAGAAGCCAATAAGCAGTCAAGGTACGTCCTCAGCTTTAGTGGTAACATCTTATTATATGACAAGTTCTACCCATTCTTGGGTAATAGATACAGGCACCACTGACCATGTTTGTTGTGATTCGCAGGTACTTCTACGATCCAGACCACTTAGAGATGGGGGGATTTCCATCTCGTTGGACGACACCACACGACTGGCAGTGGTTGCAGTGGGAGACGTAGAGTTGTTGTTTGCCTCTACCGTATTAGTTTTACATTATGTTTTATTAGTCCTAGTTTTAGAAAGAACCTTGTTTTGGTTTGTAAACTTGTTTTGGATGGATATTTTGTTTCTTTTGATGATTCAGTTATTATCAAGAAAAGAGACTTGTTTATATGTTCTGGTACTATAGTTAACAACTTGTATACTATATCTGCACAACCTAAACAACGTTTAACTTCAACTTTTAACTTATCGACTAACTCCAAGAAGAGAAAAGCTTCTTGTATTTCGTCGAATGATACATATCTTTGGCACATAAGACTTGGACATATTAACCTTAGGAGGATTCAAAAGCTAGTGGAACATGCGCCTTTGGATAAACTCCAAGTTGAGTTAGGGTCAAAGAGGATTCAAATAGGATTCTACTTGTGAATCCTATTCGGAAGGTAAAATGACCAAGAGACCATTCAGGGTCAAAGGAAATAGAGCCCAAGATGTGTTAGATATCATTCACTCTAACGTTTTTTGTCCAATATCGACTCAGGCCATAGGTGGCATGCAGTATTTCATCACTTTCATTGATGATTACTCAAAATATGGATATGTCTATTTGATGCACCACAAGTCAGAATCCTTTCAGAAATTTAAAGAATTCAGGGCACTTGTGGAGAATCATCATGGAAAGACTATCAAGTGTCTGCGTTCTAATCACAGAGGCGAATACCTCAATGCTGAGTTTTTGAGCCATTTGTCGGAAGCAGAGATTCAATCCCAGTTAACTGCACTGGGTATGCCCCAGCAAAATGGTGTGTAGAGAGACGGAATAGAACGCTTATGGAGATGGTCAGATCTATGATGAGTTATGCAGAGTTGCCTATTTCTTTTAGGGATATGCCCTAGAGACGGCAATTTACACATTGAACTTGGTAACATCCAAGTCGGTCCCTAAGACACCAATTGAGTTGTGGACTAGGCGCCAACCCAGCCTAAGACATCTCAAGGTGTGGGGTTGTCCAACAGATGTGCTAGAAAAGGATGTCGACAAATTGGCACCTCGTACTGACTTGTATCTGCTTGTAGGATATCCCAGAGAGACGAAAGGGTGGGAATTTATAGTCTTAGAGACCGTAAGGTCGTGCTTAGCACTCACGCTCGATTTCTAGAAGAAGACTACATAAACAACCACAAGTCAACGAGTGAAAAAATTCTCGAGAAAATGAGAACTGTAACTAATCCAAATTCACAAGAAACACAACGTGCAACAGCACCAACTAAAACACTTGTACCACCGGCAGTGGAACCTCATCGTAGTGGGAGGATTGTTTGTCAACCCGACTGATTCATTGGAGTGGGAGAGGCATCTGACTCAGTCCCAGGTCTAGATGAATCGGATCCCTGTAACTACAAAAAGGCAGTACACGATAAGGACTGTCACCTCTGGCTAGAGGCGATGGAGTCCGAACTGCAATCCATGGTGGACAAGGAAGTCTACGAGCTAGTTGATCTGCCCCATGGCTGTGAAGCCATAGGGAGTAAATGGGTCTTCAAGCAAAAATGAGGACCTGGCGGTTAAGTCATTATCTTCAAGGTTAGACTAGTAGTTAAGGGCTATACTCAAAAGGAAGGTATCGATTACGATGAGACCTTCTCGCCAGTAGCCATGCTCAAGTATATTCTTATACTCTTATTAGTAGCAACACATATGGATTGGAAAGTATGGCAGATGTCTCACCATTTTTTCATTCCCCCCCAAGCTTCTCTGCGCCACCGCCGCGATTCCAGGCGCCTCCAGCCCTCCGTGGTGGATTCTAGGCTCCACCAGCCACGCGCCGCCGTCGCCGCCTCGCCGCGCCGCTCCCGCCGCCCCGCCAGCCGCTGCCGCCGCCCCAAAGCAACAGGTATGTTATTTTTTTTTTTGTTTTTTTGTAATTTTTTGCTAATTATTGTTAATTGTTATGTTAATTTTTGTAATTAAATTGTTGTAATTATGTTAATTTTGAAGTTGCAATTGTTGTAATTAGTAATTAAATTAGTGTAATTATGTTAATTGTTAAGTTAATTTAATTAGTGAAATTAAAGTGTTGTATGTTGCAATTTAATTAAATTAGTGAAATTAAATTATCTAATGAAATTGTTAGTATTAATTATGTTAATTTTTTTGGTTTTTTGTAATTTTTTGCTAATTATTGTTAATTACTATGTTAATTTTTTTTAATTAAATTGTTAATGGTCTATTTTGTTGTAATTTTTAATAACAAATTAGTAATTATCAAATTGTCTAATTAATTGTTAAGTTAATTTAATTAGTGAAATTATTTTAATTGTGTAATTTGTTGTAAGTGTTTATAATTATAATTTGTGAAATTAGATTAATTAGTGTTAATAATTTTAATTTGTGTAAGTTTAGGTTTAATTAATTGAATGTTTTTATATATTAATTAGATTAGTGCTAATTTGTTTAATTTATGTCGTAATTTAAGTAATTAGATTAGTGATAATTTTTTTAATTTATGTCATAATTTAATTAATTTGGTTTTTTGAATTAATTAGGATTTTGTAAATTACGCGTGCCGCCTCCCGACTCATCCCTCAGTCTTTCGGAGCCGCCTACTGCCGCTCCGGCGCCACCACCTCTGGTGAAAGGTAATTTAATTATGTTTATTTAAATTATGTTTAATTAATTAATAAGATTAATTATGTTTAATTATATATCTTAATTAAATTTATCTTAATAATTGTTTAAGTGGAATTGTTTAGCATTATTAATTATCTTGATTTAGTTTAATAATTAATTGGTGCGTATAAACATTGTGCAATTTAGACTAATTTAGAATAATTTATCATAATAATTGTTGCATTTAATAATTGCACTTTGTTTATATTTAATTGATGTCTAATTTCTTAATTAGTTATAATTTTAATTAATTGTTTATGTTGTTAATTTAATTTAGTTTAAATTATATGAAGAGCCACGACTGTCACGTTTTCATGCAGCGCATACTACCCGTTGCATTTCGAGAACTACTCCCACAAGCTGTTTGGAAGTCCATAACTGAGTTGTGTCTGTTCTTTCGTGATTTGACATCACGAAACATAAAGAGTGACGACATGGAGACACTTAACAATAACATCCCACTGATCATGTGTAAGCTTGAACGAATATTTCCACCAAGCTTCTTCGACTCAATGGAACATTTGCCTATCCATCTAGCCGACGAGGCAAGAGATGGAGGACCAGTCCAATATCGATGGATGTACCCATTTGAGAGGTACTTTATCAAACTGAATCAATTGTGTTTAATGTTTCCTGAATTTTAACTATTGTTTCATGCTTTCTAAATGAATCCTTTCAATACAGATATTTAAGAAAGCTGAAAAATAATGTGAAGAACAAATCAAGCGTTGAGGGATCGATATGTAATGCATACTTAGTGGAGGAAGCCACTGCTTTCTGTTCTTATTATTTTGAGGATCATGTAAGTACGAAACATAGAGAGGTGCCGCGCAACTACGTTGGAGGATGTTCTAATAGTGGGGTAGAAGATCAATTAGACTTGCCTTCTGTATTCAAACTTGCTGGAACTGGTTTTGGAAAGACAACGAAAAGATCGTTGGATCCAAGGGAATACAGAGCTGCGCATCTATATGTACTCCATAATTGCATAGAGATCGATCCATATATCAAGTAATCTTTTCCAACTCAAATACGACTATTTAATGCAATGTGTGGTTTTTATAAACTAATATGTCGTTTTCTATGAAGGGAATACGAATCACATCTCAAACACTCAAATCGATGGATAACTGACATGGACATTGACAAGAAAATGTCTACAGAATTCCCTGAATGGTTTTGCTCCTATGTGAGTCAAATTTTCACTAACATACTTGAAATTATTTAATTAAATACTATAAAAGGGACATACAACTCCACAACTTGATAAGTATAAACTTCTGTGTGCTGTAGGTACAAAATTGTGTAACTGATCCTGTTATGTGGGACATTGCACGTGGACCTTTACCAATGATTACATCATATCATGGTTATTTGGTGAATGGTTACAAATTTCACACGATATCACATGGAACTCACAAAGCAACTATGAGTAGTGGTGTGTGCATAAAAGCGGGTAACTATGGGGACTCGAGTCAGACGGATTTTTATGGACAATTAGTCGAAGTGTGCGAGCTCACATACCCAGGATTACACAATAAGAAGGTCGTTCTCTTCAAGTGTGACTGGTTCGACACCTCTCCGGCCGGTACAAGGGTTGATACACAGTTCAATTTAGTGTCTGTAAATCATACGCGCAGACTTAGAAAATATGAACCATTTGTATTAGCCATTCAAGCTACACAGGTGTATTACTGTTCATATCCTAGTATGAACCAACAGTGTAGGGAATGGTGGGAAGCTTGTTCTATAAAGGCACGGGCCACTATCGACGAGTCTCGAGCGGATGTGTCTACGTTGGAGTCACCGTTTCAGGAGGATGATGACGCTCATGTGGTAACTACTGTTGATGTAGATGATATTACATCAGTTGCCCGAGACGGTGAACATGTAGAAATTGAAGATGATGATGACCACGTGGACTCTGATAATGTCCTCGAAACAGAAGAAGAAGATGACGAGGATGATGAATACCAAGAGGATGAAGCATCAGATGACGAAGAAGAAGATGAAGATGAGGAGGATGACTATGAAGATGAGGATGAGGAAGATGAAAATGATAACGATGAAGAGGATTCTCCTTAACACTTTGTGTAGAAAACTTAACACATTCGAATTTCAAGTTATTAATTATAAATGCAACATGTTATAAGTTCAATATAAACATTCTACGTATACGTGATATGTCTATCATGAATCTTATTTATCTATTTATTTTCAACATAATAGATGTCTTACTCTCGGCGAGAGGATGTGGGGACCCCTCGTGGTAGGGGTACACGCCGATCACAGCTATCCCATGGACGGGGTAGTTCCCCGGGCTCATCCTCTGGATATGAGTCCGGGACCGGCGGTCTCAGCCACCATATTGGTGGCATACATATAGGCGGTCCGTCTTCTGGCTCTGACGGTGATGGTCAGTTGGAGCGTAGACCCACAGGAGACGTTGTTCTTTCTGTGAGTGAGCTGGGGTACGTAAATGCAACCACATCTTCAATTTTGACAATTATTTAATTAGTTATTCAAAAATTTAACATAAATCAATCTAAAATTACTTATGCAGGGGATTTTACCCGCATGCCGACCCGGCAGATTACATTTGGGAACTATTTAAGATAGTTCCCAACCCGACTGGCTACAGTTGGAAGCTCACGCCTGAGGACGTGAGACAGCGATATTGGGAGGAGTTTAAGGTTCGAAAAAATTTAATAAAACTTTCCAATTCATATTCTTAATTATAAAATTATAACTACAATTTCTAACACACATTTTCAATGCTAGAAAAAATTTACTTGGGAGCCGGCACTCGATGCCAGGATTCGGGAGTTATGGTATGATAAGATCCGGGAGAGATATAAGGATTATATCTGCGGGATCAAGAGGAGGAGGAATGATCCGCCACCCAGAGGTGGGAAGCCTGGGTGGTGGACGGATGATGTCTGGATGGGTTGGCTCGCTTACTGGTCCCGGGATGATGTTGTGGCCAAATCCCAGGCTGCGAGGCGCAACCGGTTGTCTGAGCCCCAGGGACCGGGTACTGGTCCTATCAAGCACAGGGGAGGGTCCAAGTCGGTAATGCAACGAGCTGAGGAAAAGGTAATAATATACTTCAAATAATAATTATAATTATGTGGTACAATTTTAATTCATATACACATGTTTCAATGACACAACTCCAATATTGTGATCTGATGCATAGGGTCGTGAGCGGGGAGTAGCTCCAATTTCGTGCATGTTCGACTCCTTTCTGGACGAGCATCGATACGCGGACGGGACATACACCGATCCGAAATCTGAGGCGATAGCGGTAAGTTTTAATTTAAATCTAATATATATATATATATGTATTAGATTTTCAATATTTATAATATGTATACTAACAAATGTTCATTTCTCGTTTACATGCATGCAGACAGAGGTGTTTCGCCGTGCTGACGAGGAGCGGGCCCAGCTACCCGAGGGGGACCACGATGCAGTTGACATCAACGAGCTGTATCTGGAGGTTCTTGGCGGCCCGGACAAGAAGAAGAGGATGTTCGGCACGGGAGGCGCGGCGAAGGCCTTGAGAGCATCCAGATTCGGGGGATCCTCATCCGCATCACGCCCATCCAGAGACGAGGTTGAGGAGCTGCGGCGCCGAGTCGAGGAGCAGGATCGCGAGCACCGTGAGTACCTGGCTGAGCAGCAGAGATTAGCTCAGCAGATGGCGCTCATGCAGTCTCAGCATGCCGAGATGATGCGCTGGATGCAGTCTCAGCAGGGAGGTGCACCCTTCTTTCCCTCTTATCAGCCTCCCCCGTCTGATCCCCCTCCCCAGTTTCCTCCTGATGATGACTACGATTCGTAGATGCTACTCATACATTTACTATTATTTTATTTTTTGGTTTGTCGTGGGATGTTACTGATACAATTATTTATTTTGTTCATTATATGAAATCCGCGTTCATTTTGAATTTCATTTGATTGGTTCAATTTTAAATTATTGTTCAATGTTGGATTATTGTTCAATTTTAAATTATTGTTCAATGATTTGATTGGTTTGTTATGACACGTGGCTAGCGACGGACTGCAGTCCGTCGCCACTAACGACGGATTTAATCCGTCGTTAGCTTTCCGGCGCCGTCAACGTTCTCCGGCAGACACTGACGACGAATTTTAGTCCGTCGTGGCTAACGACGGATAAATTCCGTCGTTAGTCCGTCGTTAGCTAACGACAGACTGTATTTTCCGTCGTTAGCTAACGACGGACTGTATTTTCCGTCGTCCGGGGGGCTAATGACGAACGAAATACAGACGGAAAAAATCCGTCGCCAGTCCGTCGCTAAGCCCCCGGGACGACGGATTTCTACTCCTAACGACGGATTTTTCCGTCGCCAGAAGGGGTTTTTTTTGTAGTGTCAAACTCATATTAATTAAATATGATTCAAATTTAAATTTGAATTATAGTTGTAACTTGCAAGAGATAAAGAGGGGATTATAGTTTCTATTATTTGAGATCTAATTCATTCTTCTTAGAAGCCCTATCCTAGCCTACTATTTCTATAAATAGAGAATAAGAAGGCAATTTCTCTCACCTAATTGAGTGAAATCGGCGAAAATAAGGAGTGTTCTACGCTCCAATTTTCGATCTTCTTTTTCTTCGATTACTATATAGATTCACTCACCCGATATTCTAGTAAGTAGACCGGGAATATGATATAAGTTTCTAGGGTTAGATTTGATGGAGATTCAAGAAGGTGATTCATACGGTGTGGATTGCGCTTCTCCACAAGCGGAGGATTAATCGTAGGAGGAGGTATAATTATTTAATTCCGCTTTATATTCTCCTATGTGATCTAAGAATTAATTATTCATGTGATTTATTAAACTTATGGATCATGCTGTTTCGTGAGCCCCTCATACGGGTTCCATCAAAGACACCTCAAGGTGTGGGGTTATATGACACACGTGCTAGAAAATGATGTCGACTAGCTAGCAACTCGTACTAACTTGTGTCTGTTCGTAGGCTATCCTAGAGAAACAAAAGGGTGAGAGTTTTATAGTCTCAGAGATTGAAAGGTCGTGATTAACATCCACGCTTGATTTCTAGAAGAATACTATGTGAACAACCACAAGTTCCAAAGCGAGATAGTTCTCAAGGGAATGAGAACTATAGCTAGTCTAAATTCACAAGAAACACAACCACCACTAGTACCAATCCAAACACTTGTACCACCTGTAGTGGAACCTAGTCGTAGTGGGGAGGGTTGGTCCCCAACTCGATCGATTCATTGGAGTGGGGAAGGCATCTAACTCAGTCCCAGGCCTAGATGAACCGGACTCATGGAATTTCGACGAAGCAGTCCAAGACAAGGTCTGTCACCTCTGGTAAGAGGCGATGGAGTCTGAGCTGCAATTAATGGTAGACAATGAAGTATATGAGCTAGTTGATCTGCCCGAAGGCTGTAAGGTCATTCGGAGTAAATGGGTCTTCAAGAGGAAATGAGGACCTGATGGAAATGTCATTGTCTTCAAGGCTAGAATAGTGGCAAAAAACTACACTCAAAAGGAAGGTATCGATTACGAAGAGACGTTCTCACCAGTAGTCATCCTCAAGTCTATTTGTATACTCTTGTCAGTTGCCGCACATATGGATTGGGAAGTATGTCAAATGGATGTCAAGAAAACTTTCCTAAATGGATATTTTGAAGAAAACATCCATATGCAACAACCTAAGGGCTATGCAGTTCAAGGAAAGGAAAACATGGCATGGAAGCTTAAGAAGTCCATCTATGGACTTAAGCAAGTCTCACGATCATGGAACCTTTGTTTTGATCAGGTTATCATGTCCTATGGATTTGATCAATGTCCTGACGAAAGTTGTGTGTACAAGAAGTGTGAGAAAGGCGGTTGTTTTCTTAGTGTTGTATGTAGAAGACACTCTCTTGATCGAAATTTTCAAGGAGATGTTGTCGGATGTTAGAGTATACCTGTCCAATTAATTCGATATGAAGGATATGAGAGAAGCAGGACACATTCTTGGGATTAAGGTCATACGTGACAATTAAAGGAGAATGTTGTGCTTATCTCAGGAATCCTATATCGAGATGGTACTTAAGATTTTTAGCATGCAAGACTCCAAGAAAGGGTTCTTAGCCTTCAGAGATGGAGTTAATCTTTCTTGAGACGTGTGTCCTAAGACACCTGATGAGATAGAGGAGATAAGACATATATCTTATGCTTCAGTCGGTAGTCTCATGTATGTTATGATATGCATGAGACTAGATATCTACTTTGTCATGGGCATGGTAGCACGATATCAGTCTAACCCAAGAAAAGGGCCATAGGACAGCCGTAAAGAACATACTCAAATACCTTAAAAGGACTAAGGAGTATTATTTAGTTTACCAGGCCGATTCACTGAGTCTTTTAGGTTACACCGACTCTGACTTTCAGACGGATCGGGACAAGAGGAAATCTACCTCCAGTTATGGGTTTACTTTGTGAGAAGATCCGTGACATGGAGGAGTGTTAAGCATAAATGCATCACAGAATCCACCATGGAGACTAAATATGTAGCCGCGCTTGAGGCTACAAAGGATGCAGCTTGGCTCAGGCGCTTCGAGTATGCCTTCGAGTATCACGATTTTTTGTGATAATTCTGGTGCAATGGCAAACTCGAAGGAACCATGGGACCACAAGACAAGTAAACACATTGAGAGGAAGTAACATATCATTCATGATATAATGCGGAGAGGCAGTGTAGTAGTGTTCAAGGCAGCATCGGAGGACAACCTGTCTGATCCTCTCATAAAGAGCCTAGACTGTAAAATGTTCGAGAGACACTTAGAGGGATTTGGGGTGAGACGTGTAGGGGACCTATTTTGAGTATAAGTGAAAGAATTGTGATGTTATACGACACATATAGTATACTCTAAAACATGTTTGAATATAAGTGGGAGAATGTTAGGGTTTGTATATCTCAAGCATGCTTATTGCTTAAGATGTTGTATCAGACTTGTTTTCAATTTCATTTTAATGAGAATAAATGTTTCTATCATTGGTTTGTTATTTATTATCTTTATATATTGAATTGCATACAAGTCCATTTCCTATAATTATAGATTGTGTAGTGGATCCATGATCACAGAAGGTTACACAGTCAGCTCCTTTGTAGGACAAAGCTCACAGTCAATACAAACTTGGACAGTCTAGTCGGTAAAGGTTGCGGTATCATTTGATGCGAGAGCTGACCTTAGCTTGCAGAATGTTATCGGTATGAATAAGCTGACACATATTTTGCGTATAGATATTGAGAAGTTTCACGGTGATATAAGTTCTATGTATTGTTGCTTAGAATGAGGTCTCGAAAATTAGTAATGTCTTGAACAATCTAGTCGGTAAAGGTTGCGGTATCATATTATGCTTACGAGTTTTTTGTAACCCCATATAGTAATGTCTTGAGTAGTAGTGATTGGTTTAGCGAGAAGTGCTTGATTGTCAATCGCATGGAATCGCGTCTCATTGACACGAGTTGATTAAATCCACGTGAGGCGTTCAAAAAGGCTTTTTTGCATAAGTAACTCGGCCAGTTGGAATTTATTCCATATGCAATAATCAAAGTCTGAATCGGATGACTCGCGAATAAATACATTAATTGATTTTGAGTTGTCAGCAAACTCAATTAATTAATGGATTTAGAAAATCTTAAACGCGAAAATAATTAATGATAAAAAGGGTTACATCCATAATTTGAATGGATGAAGATAATTTCAATATTTATCCTATAGTGAAGTCGATAAATATTTATAATAGAACACTTTATTACATTTCCATAGAGTAATTAATTTGAGAGTTTAAATTAACTTAATGTAATAATTAATTTAAGTCTAAGTTTGACCAAGATAATTAATTAAATTTAATTGGGTCAAAATGACTTGGAAATTAATTAAATTAAGTTATGGATTTGACTTGGTTAAATTAATTTTGAATTATTCAAATTCAAACTAATTTGAATAATAGATGGAATTGTAGAGAGATAAAAGTGGGAATAAGTATTATTATTTGGGGTCTTATCCATTCACCTTGGAAGCCCTAACCTAGTCCAAAATATCTATAAATAGGGGAGAGTGAGGATGGCCGATTTTTATATACTTCTACACTTAAAAAAAAAGCCATCATAGAGAGATCTTATTCTCTCTATTTTCAAAAACATTGGTGTATTCCAAAACCCCGATTTTTCGTTCTTTTCTCTAGCAAAAGTTTGATAGATTATTATCCACCCAATAATCAAATCGTAGATTGGGAATAGGTTAAAATTTTCCAACGTTGGATCGAGGGAGATTGAGGAGATTCATTGGAGAGAATTGTTGTTTGTTGCCGACGATTCAAATCTTCTCTCCACAAGCGAAGGACTAGCTAAGGAGATTGATAATTCTGCTATTTAATTCTCTTATATGTGGTATTGTGTGTGAATGAAATTATTTGTATAATATATTAAACCTGTGTATCCTGCGGAATTACGAGCCCCTCATACGGGTTCTATCAATACTATACCTCTATTTTTTTCAGTTGAAATATATCCGGATCAATGAGCTGCAAGTTTGAACCCCTGCCTGGAAAAACTTTTATTGTGCTTAAGATGAACATTTGCTCTTCTCCTGATAGGTGCTTCTTCTACTATATCAAAAGGTTTTTCTTGTGCAACCTTTTTCTGTTGTGACCTATCCCTTTACATATGTGTCTTCATGGGATGCTCCTCCCTGAATTGTGATTGATATGCTGGATCAATGGCATGTTGCATGTGGATCCCAATATTAAGCATTTTTTCACAATATTTTGAGTATTTGCTAGCTTCTTCGCTCTTTCTTCTTCCATCTAAGAAGATGTAAATGTAGATGTAGATGTAGATGTCGATGCAGACGGTTGAGCAACAGGAGGATGGTTGCGTAGAAGGCTGTTGCACTGATGTTTGAATTGATTCTTCGCCTTGGAAGGAACATCCATCTTCTTAGTCTAAACTTTGGTCGGCTTCGGGCCATTTTCCTTGTCTTTGCCTTTATATTCCCCTTTTTCGACATTATCAAAAAGGGAGGCAATCATAGTTTTCAAAGACTTCACCTCTTCTAGTTTTTGAAACTTCTCCTCCATGTGATGTTTTCATGACAAGATAATATTGATGTTGTTCTGCATATCATTGTGTTATTTCTCGTGGATAGAATTGGAGATACCCAATTCCTTGACATGTTTTTCTCCAACTTTGTGAACCTAGACAAGAGATAATAGACGATCTACTAAGAAGCATATTGATAGAAATCGACTTGACGTGATATTATCCATGTCGATGAAATGGATAAGCAGATTGATTGGAAACAACTCTAGTACCATCTTTGGAGTCGATATGTCCTCATGCAAATCGGCATATCGATCAGGTCCATTGAGTTTATAATCTAAATTGAATGAAGCTACCGATTTATGTTTCAACTTATTTTAAACTTTCAGTACGTGGCGTTGTTTAGACCAGACCCACTGTCCGATAAAGGGACTCAGTAACGAGTACGAGGAATATTTCCAGCCGATATACTTCCAAATTATTTTATTAAATTGCTCGCAAGAGAACGAGTTCGTTATGGATTAATAAGTTGACCCTAGTCGTATTCTTTGTTCGTAAAAACGGAAAGCAATTAAAGAATTCGACTATGATTTTTATAGCTAGGAGAAGAAAGTAAATAAGAAAGCAATTAAAGTCTAAACTAAGAACGAAAATTAAATCTAATCTAGGAAAGTAAAGAACTTGAAGTTTGAAAACGAAAGAAGAACGGAAAGAAATCTGGAAATTAAAAACGATGAAGGGGATATGAAGCACAAAACAAAACAAACGATAAAAGTAAATAAACAAAGCAATAATTAAAGGGAAATAAACGAACTTGAATTAATACTTGATGTACGTCTGGAAACGACAATGAAAACCTGGAAATAACGGTGTTTGAATGTTGTAAACGGCTAACTCCAAAATAAAGAACAGAACGAAAAATCCTATCTAGAATGCTAAGTCTCGACCTTTGACTGCGGGATCGAGACGACTAATAATAATAGAAATATGCTGGAAAACAAGTCTAGGAATTCATGCCAAAAGAATTCCAAACGAAGTGCGGAGAATTGCGAGAGATATCCAATGAATGGCACGACGTGTCTTTTTATAGCGAGAGGAAACTCAGCGGTCTCTGGAAGTCACCGGGCGCTGACTAGGTTTGTTCCGAGTGGCGCTAGGGTTCGTTGCAATGGCCCGCGCAAAAAACGGGGAGTCAACGACCGCTTAGATAGGTCACCGGCCGCTGCCCTGTGTGCTGCTGCCTGGCACGGCCGCTGGCTCGCGGGTGGCTTGGCGCTGGCTCAGTCTGGCTAGTCAGCGACCGCTGATCATGGGTCAGCGGCCGCTGACACGGTCTGTCGCGTGTCTTTCAGCACACTTCTTTGTTTTCTCGTCTTTTCGCGTTTCTTTTCCACTTTCGACGCTCATTTAAGCCAATGAGCCTGAAACATAAAATGAAACATAAATCGGGCCCAAATATCACGGAACGAGGGAAAATAATACGAATAAAGCTACGAAAAACCTAAGTTTAGACGAACAAAATGAGACTAAACAATCCCTCCACACACAAAATTTTGCTTGTCCTCAAGCATAACTTAGTCTAAACTACCGCTATGAAAAATCTAACCACGGCATGTGTTCTTGATAAGACTTCAAATCATTCCAAAATTGATCATCATATCATTACATCATGTCACATAGAGATCATAGAAGTAAATAGACCATCTAGACTAGATTATAATCGATTCGAACAATGCAAAATAATGATGCATAAGACGTTATTGAGATCACATAATCGGCTAGAGTTTTTATCCATCTTAAATAGCGTATCTTTATCTTTTCTTTACTTTCTTTCAACATGAGGAATATTTAGGACAATATTCACCGGGTGAGTACTCCGAATGATCGGATTTTTCTAGTGTGGTTTCCCATACCCATCTCTTTTATACATTTGTATTTTTGATTTAAGAGAGCGGGGTATAATCCTTTTTGTATTCCTATATTTTAAGAACTTTTAAGAAAATCACTTAGAACGATGTCAAGTTATATGGTCATTGTCGCGAGGTATGAACAATTAGGGGTTTCCTAATGTATCCTCACGCGGTTTCCTGTGCTCATGGTTACCATAGGAGCAGAGACCTCTTGACAAAGTTCATTTAATAAAATACGGATACGCAACAAGTGGTCATAAACAACTAGCAAATTGAATCAATCAATTTATATCATCATGCATCACTATTTTAATCATTCTACTAAGATCTATAATCCGGTCATAATGTTCTACACTTTCTTAGTTCATCTACGTTTCACAACATAAATCAACTCCAATCAATCAAGGAATTCAAATCATGTCTCATCTCAAACATAAATCATGCTTCGATTTACCACGATATATAAAGACCAGGTAGCTCAAAAATAATCAAAATTTTACATGCTCACAAGACACGAAAATAAAATGACGAATGCACGCATAAAAAGACACCCCTCCCCCTCCTACAAAAATAGAGCAATGCCCTCATTGCGGAAAGTAAAGATCTGAAAAGTAGGGATAGAGAAACGTCCCTGATATGCGGCATTCGGGACAACAAACGAAAAGAAAACCTGCAAACATAAAGTAAATTGGTGGAGGTGCGATAGGGAATTTTTTACGAAGCATAGGTCAGCGGCCGCTGAGTTGTCAGCGACCGCTAACTCGGTGTGGCGCGCGGCCGCTGGTGCTGGTGCGGGGCACTGGCGCGTAAGGGGTGCACGAGGTTAGCGGCCGCTGAGTGTGCCGCGGTCGCTAACTTTGCCCTCGTCAAATCCGTCCTATTTTCTTCCGCAAATTGCCTTCGACTCGGTTTTCTCCCAACTCGATGATACCTACGAACATAGAAAAATACCAAAATTAAATAAGAGACTCAAAATAAAATAAAATAAATGAAAAACGGGAAAAACGAGCGTGGGTTGCCTCCCACGAAGCGCTTTATTTTACGTCGTTAGCTCGACGAGACCACTCAATCAACCGGGAGCATAAGAATTGAGGTTCGACTCCACAACTTCGGGCATGGAGTCATTCTCGATGTAAGATCTCACCCGATGCCAATTTATTTTAAATGGCTGCTTCTCCTTCTTTAAATGTGTTATGTCACCCTTTGATGATGGGATTTTTCGGAGAATGAGCCACCCTCTCTTAGGGGGTTTGATCTTATCAAGAGGCGTTACGGATTTGATGATTGGACGCATAAGGGCTCCCGCATAATTGGGTGAATGAGCGTGACAAGGTACGGTGTTTGGATGCCTCGGTTTCGGTGTAGGATGTTTAATTGGACGAATCCAATTTCGTTTAGTGTCTTGTACTCCTTCAACTACAGTCACACGATCGGTCTCTTTATGTTTGGCCTTGTCGATATTTTGGGTGACTTCCTTTATCTCACTAAAATTCTGTAACGTAGATTCCTCAAACAATGGATTAGTGAATTGAATAGAACATGCATCGATTAAGTCAACCAAGGTCGTGGGGTGGTCATGTTGTGTGGAGAATGATACTTCCTCCTCAAAGACAAACATTGTAATGGTACCATTCTTGACATCTATGATGGTATTCGTGGTAGCCATAAAAGGTCGTCCAAGGAGTAGTGTATGCTCGACTCCATTCTCATGCACATCCCCTATCTCAAGAACAACAAAATCAATGGGAACGATTAATGGACCAATTTGAACAAGCACATCTTCAATTATTCCTTTAGGATGACGAATCGATCTATCCGCTAATTGTAAACTCATGCTAGTAGGTTTTAAATCTCCTAGACCAAGTTGTTTAAAAATAGAGTACGGCATAAGATTGATTCCCGCTCCTAAATCTAACATGCCAGAAGCTACCTTACCGTTACCTAACATGATATCAATAACGAAGCTACCTGGATCGTGTCGTTTAGGAGGTAAAGACTTTTGCATGATTGTGCTTGCTACCTCGGAAATAGTCACCAACTCTTGATCATCAATTCTCTTCTTCGTTGATGTTACTTCTTTGAAAAATTTGACGTAAGATGGAATATCTTTGATCATCTTGAGAAGTGGGACGTTCACCGTTACTTTTGATAGTAACTCATAAAGGTCTGCGATCTGCTGGTCGCTTTGGACTTTCCTTAACCTACTGGGATAAGGAATAGGCGGGATATATGGGTCGGCCGACTTATGGAGCTCCTCGTAGGAGTGCTCTTTTTCCACTTCGGGTGTCGAGAATGATGGCTGAAGTAGCAGTTGTCCCGAACTTGGGCCTAGTGAAATCGCCCATATCACGCGGCCTCTCGTCCGCTCTCTCATTGGCCATCTCTTCGAATAAACGCGGAAGCGAAAATTCGTCAATGTGCTCAATGTCTTCTTCTACGGAGGCTAAAATAACACGTTTCCAGTTTATGTTATCAATGAAGAGCGTCAATGGTTTTCTAGCACTGCGGCGACCTTGCATAAACAACACTCAACAAAAATGTTACACGTACCACAATATAGAAGAAGAAAGTAAACATAGTAAATAAAATAAAATAAAAGGAAAAATAAAAAGAACAATGAATTAAATCGCCTAAAGTCTTCCCCGGCAACGGCACCAAAATTGTTTCAAATTATTTTAAACTTTCAGTACGTGGCATTATTTAGACCAGACCCACTGTTCGATAAAGGGACTCAGTAACGGGTACGAGGAATATTTCCAGCTGATATACTTCCAAGTTATTTTATTAAATTTCTAGCAAGAGAACGAGTTCGTTATGGATTAATAAGTTGACCCTAGTCGTATTCTCAAGGAAGGCTTAACAGGGCAATCATATTCTTTGTTCGTAAAAATGGAAAGCAATTAAAGAATTCGACTAGGAATTTTATAGCTAGGCGAAGAAAGTAAATAAGAAAGCAATTAACGTCTAAACTAAGAACGAAAATTAAATCTAATCTAGGAAAGTAAAGAACTTGAAGTTTGAAAACGAAAGAAGAACGGAAAGAAATCTGGAAATCTGGCTAGTCAGCGACCGCTGATCATGGGTCAGCGGCCGCTGACACGGTCTGTCGCGTGTCCTTCGGCACACTTCTTCGTTTTCTCGTCTTTTCTCGTTTATTTTCCATTTTCGACGCTCGTTTAGGCTAATAATCCTGAAACATAAAATGAAACCTAAATCGGGCCCAAACATCACGGAACGAGGGAAAATAATACGAATAAAGCTATGAAAAACCTAAGTTTAGACGAACAAAATGAGACTAAACAATTTACCTACATTGATCACAACCTACTTGTTCAACATGTCACGTCAGATGACACATATGACAACCTCCAACAGCTAGAAGTATAATCATTATAATTGGTCATATTTGCATAAAATGCAGATGCAACGACTAGTTTTTTGATTTGAAAAGTATAAATACTCCAAGATCTTCTCCAGAATGAAGAGAGTGAATTTTCTAGAAAATTCATAGAGCCAAAATGTTGTAGAATTTTTTAAATCTTCATCGCAAACCCAACACATGTTCTTGAGAGAAAATTATTCGTTAGTGTTGATTATTATAGATGATTCATTAGATTATGGAGATAAAATCATCTATAACTATACATTTGTTTAGAGCGTTCCAGCCATTAGTTCTAGATATTCCTCCATAGTCATTCTTGTATTAAGCTCAATAGTTTTCAACAAGGATAAATAAGAGAGTTGTAATCTCGTTCTCAACAACTATAAATAAGAGAGATTGAGCTCGTACTCAGCGAGGACATGTAAGTGAGGGATTATGTAACCCAGATGAGGGGCTCACGATTCCGCAAGATCCATAGGTCTAATAAATAAATAAAATATATGCAATTCTAAACACAAATATTATTCCACATAAACATATAATATAAAGAGAAAATTTATCCTAAGAATGATCTTGAGGGGGTCGAATATATACATTCTCCTTTGCTTGGCCGCTGGTTGATGTTGAGGAGAGATGAATTGTATCGTCATCTACGAGCAACAATTCTCTCCGGGAATATGAATGGTATCCGCCTTTAAGACTTTTAACCTATGTCCCTCACCTACAATCCAACTATAGTGTGGTGATAATCCATCAGGGTTTATTGAAATAGGAGAAATAAAATATTGCAATGTGGAATGTTGCCCAATTTTTGAAAACATGGTATTAGAATATTGTAAAGAATGAGATCGGCCGACCCCCACCCTCTTTATTTATAGATGTGTTATGAGCTACATTTGGGTTTCAAAGGGGAATGAGTCTGGACCTTCCAATATAAGACCAAGTCCAATCATATCTCTAATAATCCATTTAACTAATGGCTGAGTCTGAAGGAACCTGGATGAGGGGTGAAGTGTGTTTTTCTGTAGAGAACACTGATGACGTGCATGCCTATTTCCCCTTCCTCTCTTATTTATAGATGTAATTAGGGCTAAGTCAGGGTTTCAAAGAGTAATGAGCCTGGACCTTCTAATATAAGACCAAATCCAACTTTATCTCTAATATTTCATTATCTAATTAAATGACCCAGTCAAATCCTAACTTTAACTAATTAATTAATAACTATGTCATTTGACCCAATTAATTATATCCAATAAATTGACCCAGTCAAACATTGACTTTAATTAATTAATTGACCAAGTTAATTTGACTCAATTAATTATTCTAGGAAATTTAATAAAATATAGATGTTATATTAAAATTTAATCAACTACACTATAGGATAAATATTGAACTATCCGACACTCATTCAAATTATAGATGTAACCCTCCTTTTATCATTAATTATTTATCACGTTTAAGTTGTTTAAATCCATTAATTAATTGAGTTAGCTGAAAATTCAAAATTAATTAATATGTTTATTTATGAGTGATCTGGTTCACACTTTAATTACTCCCTCCGTCCCACTAAGCATGACACCTTTTTTTTCCGGCATGACTATTAAGGAGAGTGTATAAAGTAGTGTAAGAGTGATAAAGGTGGTAGGGTCCACACCTTTTTAAGGGATATTTTTACTATTTTTGGAATGTGCCAAGATTAGTGGGACGTCCCAATAAGGGAAGTGTGTCAAGTTTAGTGGGACGGAGGGAGTATTATATATTAAATAAATTTCAATTGGTTGGATTTCTTATACTTCCTCCGTCCCACTAAGCATGACACACTTTCCTTATTGGGATGTGTCACTAAGCTTGGCACATTTCAAAAATAGTAAAAGTTATCCCTTCCAAAAAGGTGTGGACCCTACTACCTTTATCATTTTTACACTACTTTATACACTCTCCTTAATAACCGTGCCAGAAAAAAGGTGTCATGCTTAGTGGGACGGAGAGAGTATAATAAACCTCTCTGGAAGCCTCACAGAGATTTACTCAACTCGGGGTTTATCAAGACGCGATTCAATGAGACAACAATCGAGCATTTCTTGATAAACCAATTACCACTACCCAAAACATTACTGTATAGGGTTACAAAAAACATGCAAGTGTAAATGAATCAATGTAGTGCATAATCAGCCGTGTATACTAATGTTATCGTCAAAAATTAAGAAATAAACAATTTTCGTGACCTCATTCTTAGCAACAACACGAAGAACTTATTGCACTATGAAACCACACAATATATATATATATACAATCATGTCAGATAGCATATACATACCGATATCAGTCTGGCTAAGGTCAGCTCTCACATCAAATGATACCGCAAGATTTACCGACTAGACTGTTCAAGTCCATCTAGGCTGTGTATTTTACAAAAGAGCCAACTGTGTTACCTTCCATGATCATGGATCCACCACACAGTCTACGATTGTAGAAAAATGACTTGTTTGCAATTAAATAATCAATGAGAATAAATCGCAAACCAATGATACAAACATTTATTCTCATGAAATGGAAATGAAAACAAGTCTATTACAACGTCTAAGCATTAAGCATGCTTTGAAATATAATCAACTTGGAAGACGTGATTCCATAAATTAACAATCGAGAACTTCTCTCTAAACCAATCACCACGATCCAAAACATTACTGTATTGGGTTATGAAAAACACGTAAGTGCAAATGAATCAAATCAGTGCATAATCAGCCGCATATATATACTAATGTTATCGTCACAGATTAAGAAATAAGGAATTTTCGAGACATCATTCTTAGTATCAACACAAAGAACTTATCTTACTTTGAAAACACATGGTATATATATGCAAGACATGTACAACAACATACACATACCGATATCATTATGCTGACTAAGGTTAGTTCCCACATCGGAATGATACCACAACCTTTCTTGATGAGACCGTCCAAGTCTGTCTAGTCAGTGAACTTTATTCTACTAAGGAATGAACTGTGTTATCCTTTGTGATCCTTGATCCGCCACACAATAAAAAATTGTAGAAAATGGATGTTGTTTTTAATAAAATAATTGATAGAAAATAAATTATAAACCAATGATGAAAATGTTGAATTGAAAACAAGTTTGTTACAAAACCTAAGCATAAAGCAAGTTTTGAGGTATACAAACCCTAACAAGGGATTCAAGGTTAAGAGATTCGTCGATCTAGTGTTGATCGATAGTGGGCGTAGGGAGTTTCCCGAACCACATTAATTGTTTTGTTCTTTATATTCTATATGTATTTTATATTGCATTAGCATGCCTCTCATTTCACTAGCAAGTTGATCTGCATAAGAGCAGCGAGATATGCACTACGTCAATCAATTTTCTAAAGAATACTTGACTAATTTAAAGAATATTGTCTAAGTATAAGAGCAACTAACAAATCACTGCATCCGCACACGACCCGACCTGCTCCATCAAGTTCCCAAGTGGACCTAGTTAAGAACAAATCATTCACTTAATATCAAGAGCTTATCTGAGTAGATCAACATATCTCTTACATAGAGAAGTTGACCTGCTATCTTAACAAGCTGATTAGGTAAGTCAACGAGCTGATTTCTAGACATTATTGTTCAAAGCAACTAATAGTTGGAGTTTAGTATATCTCCATACACCAAACATGCTCTTCTTAGAACCAACATATCCATTTATCACTAATAGTACACATGAATATCTATTTTAATAAGAAGATTTTACATCCTTTTCCGATGAATTTAGGCTTGAACTAATTCTAAAAAATAATCATATTTTTTAATATAATTGTAGAATTTAAAATTTAATGATAAAAGTAGTTATTTCAATTTTTTAAAAAAAATTAATAGATTTCATAATATCTTGCTATGTTTCTTTATGCAACTATCGAAAATTTTTTATAAGATTTTAATTTAGATTTAAAAATTTTCATTAAAAGATAGTATAAATTCAAGACTTTAGTATAACCTTAATTTTGTTTTTAAATGAAATTATATGTTAGGGAGTTTAGTTACATGCACATCAAACCTAAAGGATAAGAAGATTGAATGACTTAAAATATGAAGAAGTGATAACTTATACCGAAAGATTTCATATTTTAGTTGTATTGAAGCAATAGACTTTAAAGTTTCAAATAGAAAAGCTCCAATAAAAGTTAAAGTATCAGTAAAAGTGTTAAGGACAATTCTTAATATCTGAAGTCAACTCATACTGAAGTAAGAGTTAAAAAAGGGCTCGATTAGACGACATACCTATTACGAAACATTTTTACATTTAAGGAAAATATCTGAGAGCCTCCCTACGAGATCGTTTATGTTGTCACAAAAAATAAACAAGTACAAAACTACAATGGAAAGAATTTCAAAGCTCAACAACTTGATCATGTCTACATATATATTTCCAAGGAGCCCTATAAATAAGTCGACATTTTGACATTCTTGCTAACAACGAAACTAAGCAATACTGCCACTGGTCCAGCTTAAATGTTTCACTTTATATTCAATTGAGTCTATTATAATAATAAAGTGAGACATTTAAGATGAGATAGAGGTAGTATATGTTATTACGCACAATTAAAAGTTGAAGCAATCTCATGCTCAAACGCTCTCAACTTTTTAAGTTTTAGATTCTCATATTTCAAATCTTATGATATTTTTGCATAGATTGTAAATCTTTAAGTATTCTTTACAGAGTTAGAACTCCAACTTGTAACATATTAAAACTAGTGTAAAAGGTTATTCTTCTAGCTAGAAATGATCAGAACTTTTATCAGACTGCAATGTTGATCACTTAAAACAAACATTGTGGATATGGATATAAGAGTTTTTATATCCAAACCACACAAACTAATCACTTGTGTATATCTTTTATTGCTTACGTCTTTCAGTTTTCGTTGAACCGCCACTAACCAGTCATTTATTGATAATGTGAATATCAGTTCATTCCAAAGTTAAAGTCTAAGTCAAAGTTTTTCTGAACAACGAGTTTTCAGTAAAGGCCACCAAACTTCCACACTTTCAGTAGAGATATATTCCTCGTACACTAAATTAACTTATTTCAAGATTCATAACAACCACATTAATTTTTTTTTTCTTTTCTCTTTTCATATTTTGAACAATTAAAACAGATATATTGGTTATAATTTGTGTCAATTATTAAACTGAATAATCAACATACGTCAAATTTGAGTAAATGAAATATGGGTTAGTTTTTTTTTATCTCAAAACAAAAATTATGTATAAGAAATGAAAAAAAAATATATATCCTCTACCTAGTTAAAATCAATGATTAAATTAACTAAATTAAATTTAAATATTTTCTATGAACTGTTTTTTAAATGAAAATAAATTTGTAAGAAAGATCATAACCTTTTATTTTCTTAAATAAATGATTGATATCTCTTATTATTATTATTTTTTTATATAAAATCTTTTGTTTATATGATGCTAAATCTATAAAACATAATTATATAAGTGCAAACATCATATACCCATGACCCATTTAACAAGTTTTGTGATTATTATTTGTGAAGTTGTTACTTTTATTTTGATTTTTGCCGTTAATCAGATGTAATTAACTAACACCTTGTTTAGTATATAAATCATTTTTATATCACCATCTTTCCCTTATAATTAGATGATTTTATATTATAACTAGAAAATGTGCCCGTGCGATGCACGGGGTACAAATTAATTGTCAATTGTAATACATATGTTAATATATTACTATATATATATATATATATTACAAAGTATTGTGAATTGAATATACCTTATGCTTTTTCTCTTTGAATTCTTTCTTCAAATCAATATAGATGGCGTGTTGCTTGATCATCACCTAATTTAAATATCAAAATTATTATTATTTATATGAAATGTATTAGGAAATAAATTTGTAGTAATTTTTATTACGTACCTTCATTAAGTTGTGTCATGGTTGTATCACACCATCTATAAATTTTGAAATACCTCTTTGTAGACAACATTAGTTGTAGTAGTAGCATTATTTCGATTTTCTCCTCCTAGCAAAATTTTTAGTCCTCCTCGAGTTTTGACTCTTGATATTGCTACATACAGTTATCTATGTGTAAACACCGGTTTTGGCAAGAATAATCCAACACAAGACAATGATTGACCTTGACTTTTGTTTATTGTCATCGCATAAGAGACAATCAAAGGAAACTATCTCCTTTCAAACTTAAATGACAATCTTGGATCGGCCGGTGTTAATGACATTCTTGGAATCAATACCTTCATGTTCTCATTCTCACCGCTTAGCACTTGTGCCTCTATCACATGCTTTCCAAGCTTTGTGACCATTAATCTTGTTCCATTACACAATCCAGATGCATGATCAATGTTTCTCAACAATATAACTGGTGTACCTTCTTTTATATATATATTTCATGATTAGGCACACCTGAACATTTGATGGTGTTAAGATATTCTTACGTCTGCACTTGTAATGCCACATCCATATCAGAATCGAACTTACACGCTGAATCTGAACTTCTATAAATACAATTGTCACTCATGTTCATTGATATCATGTGTTGATTCACAGACTCAACTATATTAAGTGTTGGTGCAAGTATTGCCCTCTCTTGTAGTAAGCTCTTATCCATTTTTGCAGTACCATATGATGGATAAATTGTGTTGATGATGCACTCAATGGGATTACCCGACCATTTGATTATAATGTCATTCGGTATCTCTATATCAACTTCACCATCATTTGGACCTCCAATCGTTCCATCTCCGATGTTCGTAATCCATCTACTGAATTCTTCTAATTCAGCAATATCTTTATCAGTGGTTATTTGTTGCAGTCTCATATATTTTGTCAACCGCAATACTTTACAATTCCTCCAGAGATAAGACGAATTAATTGTTGCAAAAACAATATCTTGATAAATGATAATTATAATTAATTATAAACAACACTTTACGCATATAGTATGTCATCTGATAAATGTTCCTAACACGCATTCCATACATCATTTGGACGTCCTATCGTATCTGTTAATAACAACGTGACGAACAATTTGCGTAATGATGATGCAGACGCCCAATGGCTTGCTTCTATTATGGCATCAATATATTTTTTATCGTCACTCAACAGACCTAATGCATAACATGCATCTTTAAACGTGCTATAGAGAACACCATCGATTGTCCTTATGACTTCATAACATGTTGGACCACGTACAATGTTAAGCAGACATCTCAAATAATCTCTCGCTTGTGCCTGGAGGTATGTAAAATATCCTGCCGATCGAGTACCCTTGTTTCCTTGGCTTCCATTCTTTCTCACGTTGTTTCCAAACAAATTGTGTTGGAAACTCTGCATATGTCAATTTTCTTACTTTAAGATACTTCCTATTAGCATCAAACTAGGCTAAGAACATACTTTCTCCAACCGTCGGTTTACTAAGCACTTCATCAATGGTTTCAGTGTCTGTGAAGACGATATTCTGCTCATTTAGAAGGTGGAAACTCAATCTTTCTACTGCTGATTTTCTATACTGAATTTCAAACTCATATATCCGCCATGTGGCCTCACATGGTGATATATATCTGCAGTCATAGTACATATTAACTTCATCAACAGTTTCCTTTTTAGACTCGTCATCTGCACTCAAATAAAGAGATGCAATAAAGAGAAGTAATTAATCTATATTTCCCGTGGGATGCACGACAGTTATTATAATGGAATAAAATAATAAAAGATGTATATAATGTTGCTTATGAACCATAAAAGTTGCAATAAAATTCACATAATATATTATAATTGTAGATAATATTATTGTTCAAGTGTAAGATAAAATTTAATATCAATCAAAATCTTAGAATAATTATAATTTTGTTATATATAAAATTTCAAATATAATATTAATTATGACTGTTTAAATTCTATATATAACAAAGTATATTATTCGAAAAGTTGATTATTATTTTACACAAACAATAATTATCATATATATCTTTAAAGACAAATGAGATTATATATTGTCTAATAATATAACATTGTCTAATGCATTAATAAAATTTTGACACATATCATGATTTATTAATGCAATATGATATGTTATACTCCCTCCGTCCCACCAATGTAGTCCATCTTTTTTGATTGGGACGTCCCACGAAAATAGTTTTATTTTCTTTTTTGACAAATTTTATAAGTAATATAAGAATGTAAACCGTAACTCTAAACGATAAGTCATTTTATATCGTCGTTTATACTTTATAGCACTCTCCCCAGCCTTCTCTCTCGCCTAATTTCATCATTCCCCCATTTTCTCCCTCGCTTAACTTAATCGTTTCTCACCCCTTCTCTCTCGGCTAAGTTGCTATCCCCAAATCCTTCTCAAATTCCCTAACTAAACCATTCCATTTTCTTTCTGTATAATTTCTTATTCATGTATTGTATTTGTATTCAGTAATTTTTTGTTATTTTGCTTTTATATGTATATGGGAGTGCATGCACCGCATCAGACAATTGTTATAATTCAATAAAATATTATTAAATTATAACCTTACTTAATTTAAATATCTTATTCTTAATTTCGTGATAATTATTTATTAAATGTAAGAAACGATTTAATTTAGAATGTTTATTTTGTTTTGAATCTTATGAGACATCTTTGAATGTTAAGTAGTACTAACTATTTTATATACATATATATATATATATATATATATAATGTCATTCCAAACATAATATGTATGGTATGTACAGCGATTAAATCAATCTACTCAAAACTTGATCCTAATAGGTAAAAATACTGACTAAAACATAATTTCTACTTTTAAGTATCTAATAATGGAGATCGGATATGCATATAAGCATCTAACAATAAGCATCATCAAGTCAATTATAATAAATGAAGAAAAAAAATTAATTATGTCATTTTTTAAATCTCCATTATATTTCTTCATGTTCAGACTTCTTGTATTTTTATAGATTATAGCAACATAAAAAAAGATATCATTCCTCATATGAATCCATACATGTTTCTTTTTCTAATACAATACATATTATAAGATTGAAATTAAAAACTAAAGCCAAATGTAAGATCAACAGAAGTTCATAAATAAATAACAAAAAATTGCAAGAAAACCAACATAATTTTAAAATTTGCAGCAAAATTAATAGATTAAAAGTCAAACCATACATTCAAGAACATGTATACTCTCATACACAATTTTGAGATCCAGAATGTGGATTGGATTTTCAAAATTCAACAAATATGAAGTTCAAGAAGTGGTCACCACTGCATGCTAGCTTCCCTTTATACGTTTAGAAATTATTCGGATGCATCATCTAATGACCATTTCCAGACATATCCGACAACATCTAGAACATATATAGCACAGAGGTTTGCGCCATGGATGAAAAATTAAGCACTGGAGTTGCAGAGGTATTTGAACCAAAAGAGAAAGCAAATGTCAGAGGCATAACCTAGACTCTGCCCTTGGAACCATGTTGAGGAGTATATACTTGTGGACACACATTTTTCAGATAATGTTCCTTTAAATGCTCTGTGGCTTCCGCAGACCCATGCACCAGGAGTCAAGACCTTCAAGGCAGAAATCAAAGCATCAATATATAAATCTCAAATAAATAATTCAATAGATGGAGGTAAGACTCAGACCACGATATGATGCAATACAACTTCTAGAAACTCTCTAGCATGATGAAGATAAATTTCAGCCTCCGATTTGCTGATAAGTTTTTGCACTGATCTACATACATTGTGATTGATTGTATATATATATCGGCTGGTCTCAGTTGGTTTTGAATTGAAAAGATGTCTTTTAATTTACAATGGTTGGTGTCAGTTGGTTTTGAAATGAAAAGACATGTTTTTTAATTTATCATGTTTTTTAGCCAACGAAATGAAAACAAAAAATAACCGCTGGTAAATAACCACGATGTTAAAGTGGTTGATTTGGAAAATGATTAGACAAAATAGAAGAATTAATGGAATGAATGCGACTCTTTGAATAGGTACATTTACAAAACTGCTTGGAAAAAAAATAACCGCTTTGAAAACCGAAAAGTTTGTTTTTATATATTATATAGATAATAATATAATATTAAAAATCTAGTTTATGTACCGGCTTATAAAAAGTATTACTAGAACATTACTTGCAAACATTGAAAAAACTTAAATGGTGCTAATTTGAAAATCATTTAAAGATTGAAAAGCTGTATAAAAGTGACAGGTATTTCTTATATTAAAAATTTGATTATTAATTTCTTACTTTTTTTTACAAAAGAATTTTCTCCAAATACCAGTCACAGGGAAAAGGAAAATAGTTTTACATTATTGTTTGAGGATTTGATGCCAATTTGAGAAACATAATAGATTTTACTACGAATTGGGTGTGAGAATCCGAGAAATTCGACAGAAACATGTTGCAGTGTATATTTCTTATATCAGATTCTGGGTATGATCTCAAATCTTTCTTCTATTTTGTGATGTATGATTCGAGAAATTATTATCTGGTATTAAGATTTACGGGTTTACGTATTCAGCTTTTAGAACTGAAAATGACTGTGTTTCTGGGTATAATTATCTCGTCGAAGCAGCTATTAGGCTCTATGTTTTCATCTTCAAGAAATTGTTGATAGAAACTGAAGCAGAAATGTCTGGGAAGTTATGAATTCTGTTGCAACTGAATTGACTTATTATTCTTTGATCCAGATTAGTTTTTAGCATAACATTTGTTGCCTCAATTGGGAATATGATTTTCTACCTACTCAGAGTAAGAGGATTCGGAGAAGCAGGATTTTTAATTTTTAATTTATTTTGGAAAAAGACTGATTAGGTAAATATGATCTGACATTTCAGTGAAGTGTTGCTTGAGAAACAGCTCACTGGTCACCGGGTTGATCGTGCCATATGCGATTGGTTCTGGGACCAGATACTTAATCAAGGTGATTCTTTGAAGGTACCCCCAGCTGATTGTAATGTGTTTCTAATGTGAATGGATATCAACTTCTTAGATCGGTGTGTTACTTACTTGATCGATGTTTTAATAATAGACCTTTTATTTGTTCCATCTCTTACTTGTGATGTTATAGCTTGTACCTGTTATTGCTTCGCCCACCCACTACCTATTTCAAGTAGTCCGTGAGGGGATCACCTTCTTGGCGTGCACCCAAGATGAGATGCCACCTTTGATGGCAATTGAGGTGCGTATCATCCATGAGTCTTGGCTTTCTTAATTAACTATAGTCATCTCTTTCAGTCCTTAACCAGTCCTTAACTGGCATTTTCATTGCCAATTCCTTGAAGTATTACTAAGTTAGCAACACTAATGAGCCCTTCTTAGGTTCATTGTCTATTTCAGCCCCTCGACATTCTGTATTTAAGTGGCTTCACTATAACTAGACATTGTAATGATGTATATGTAAAAACTATAATATGCTAGAATTGTTGCTTTCAATATTTTTTACATGATTCTGTTAGTTTATTCTTCTGCATACTGCCATACCATAGAATATTGGATGGATTGTCAGTATAGATTGCACATATATAGCTAATTAAACACCTGACTGTGTGATTTCTAGTTCCTTTGCAGGGTTGCTGATGTTCTCTCAAATTATTTAGATGGCTTGAATGAAGATCTGATTAAGGATAACTTTGTCATTGTATACGAGGTATATAAACTATATATGTTTTGTGAGTTTGCAGGCTGCTCATATTTTGTAATAGAAACGATCTCTTTTTTTACTACGCCCGCTTAAATTTATTATGCATATGCTTAGTGCTTTATGTTCAGTCAGCTGCATGTCGACTTACTTGAGATCTTATTATACATTTTGTAGAACAATAAAATATAGACACATGTAGAAAGTATAGAAACATATTGGAGAAAAATAGTAGTTGTATATTCATCACTATTCAAAGCACCTATATATATTACAGGAGACTAAGCTTTGACTAGGAAACACAAACGATGTGGGATAGTTAATCTACAACACACTTCGTTCTTATTTCTTTTTGTAGTATCCTTCCAGTTTTAAAGACTATACTTGCAATTGTGAGCCATACTATTTTAAAGAAAATTTATCGGATTTTGGTTAGTCTATTTCATAGTGATATGAATCATTTCCCTTGTCGATGCTGTAAACTTTCCTTAAGAAAAATATCCCCTTATATTATTAACTTATATACTTAAGCATGATCATGTATTTTTCTTTTGAAAAATTACACCATTTCTGGTGCTCATTAGTATGCTTCATTCCAGCTTTGGAAAGCAAATAATAGCATTTGCTCAGAAAAAATAATAGGTGTATACACATATAATGACGCACAGGCCGAAAAAATATGTTATTAAGCTGTGGGCTGTGCTTATAATAATATCTATGCATATTCATTTATCTATCCAGTTGACTTGATACTATCACGAGTTAGATCATTCTGTGATGTAACCTGAAACATGGTAAATGATCTTTCGCAATATATTTGTCGGGGTTGTTCTTGAAATATTTGGATTCAACATTTGTTATACTATGTATAACTTTTATTGCTATGAGTTCTTTCAATAGGGTAGTGACAATATTTTATGCAAGTAGTGTCATTGGCTACGGTAAGATATTAGATCAAAGGGATACACATTAAGAAAGACCGTTATATATACATTAACAATTTTTTTGCTGCTTCTTAATAATGCATCAGCTTTCAACTTAATGCAACTGAATTTTTCTTAAGAATTCATTTGGCATCCTTCTAAGCTATTTTAGAATTCTGAGTTGACAAAATATAAATGAATTGTGCAGTTGCTAGATGAGATGATAGACAATGGCTTCCCTCTAACAACAGAACCTAATATCCTAAGGGAAATGATAGCTCCTCCAAACATCGTCAGTAAGGTTCTGAGTGTTGTGACTGGTAACACGTCCAATATGAGCAATACACTTCCTGGGGCAACAGCTTCTTCTGTTCCATGGAGAAAAACAGAGCATAAGCATGCCACCAATGAAGTTTATGTTGATCTTGTGGAAGAAATGGATGCCACAATAAACAGGTACATAGATGAAACCTAGAAACTCGTCTTTCATGTACCTTTCTTTCCATTGGTTTCTTATGATTCCTTAAGAAAATTATGTTCATTATGATTATCGAGTATCACATGTTTCACATTTGTGCTCTTAAGTTGTGTACTTTCTTGTTTTTCAATTTTCTTTTTCTTCTCATCTGCTAGTAGAGAGTACCAACGCAATGACACTATGATTCACCTTTCATGTACTAAGACTACATTTATCACTCCACATCTCTTTTAGTGTAGAAGATTGCTACTTAAAAGCCTTTAACTTCTTGATCTTTTCCCAAACATAGCTTCTAACTGTCTAAGCTTGGGCCTAAATCTATCTTCAGTTCTGTCATTCACTTCCAGTCTCATTACTTCATAACAAATTCACAATATAAAAACTATAGAAGCAGTTGATTCTAAAAGATATCATGGATTTTGGATGGAAGACTGCCTCTGGTAGCTTCTAAAATATAAAATTCTTGAATATCAAGAAATTTCTTTCAAGCATTACTTTGTTACAAACTATATATTCTGGTATTTTTTTGGTTCAGACATTAATGTATCTTATCTGCTTATCGTATCATGTCTAATTCCTCTCAACTTCTCATATTTCTGCTGCTTAGAGATGGAAATCTGGTGAAATGCGAGGTATACGGTGAAATTCTGGTGAATTCAAATTTGTCAGGTTTCCCGGATCTCACTCTGTCGTTAGCAAACCCTTCAATACTTAACGATGTGAGATTTCACCCTTGTGTTAGGCTTCGGACATGGGAATCAAACCAGAGTCTATCCTTTGTGCCACCTGATGGACAATTTAAGCTCATGAGTTACAGGTTTGCAGAGTTTCAGTGGTGTTCTGTGCTCATTGCTCTTTGAAGTTTATGTACATTATCAGATGCAGTGTCTAAACTCTAGTAATAATATATGTCATTATCTTTCAGGGTAAAGAAGTTGAAGAGTACCCCAATGTATGTGAAACCACAGTTCACCTCAGATTCTGGTACATGTCGCTTAAATGTTCTAGTTGGCATTCGAAACGATCCTGGAAAGTCAATTGACAGTATGACAGTTCAATTCCAACTTCCACCTTGTGTCGTGTCATCTGATCTTTCTTCAAATTATGGAGCGGTAAATGTTCTTGCTGACAAGGTATAGAGCTCTCCAGGCAAGCATTAAAGGACAAGACTAAGATAAAGTTTTCCTTAAGTTCTCAATGAAAATCATCCTTGTTATATTTGATTCATTATAACAAATGACATCTTATACTGGGAATTCATCACTATCCAACTAAGCATACAAAGGCTTCTATAGGATTGAATCCAAACTTTGCATTTTGTGGTATTGCAGTATTTTATATTGGATTTTGCTAATATTGCTGCATTTTGGGATCTTGTGTTCGTGCAGACGTGCTCATGGGCAATTGGAAGGATGCCAAAAGATAAGGCTCCTTCGATGTCCGGTACCTTAGTGCTTGAAACAGGCATGGAGCGCCTTCATGTATTTCCCACTTTCGAAGTTGGGTTCAGGATTAATGGAGTCGCTCTCTCTGGCTTGAAAATAGATAAACTGGACCCAAAGGATCCATCTTCTAGACCACATAAAGGTTTCCGAGCTCTTACAAGAGGAGGTGAATTTCAAGTCAGATCATGATTTATCGACTCAAAAGAGCGAAATCAAGACCATAACCTTAAGTTTTTGTCTAAAGATTCGGCAGTGTTTCTGTTATACATTTATCATAGTGCTACAATGCATGACTTGCAGTTGTGTTCTATGCGTCGTTTTTAATCATGAGTGATGGAGAATACTAATGATTTTAATTTTATTTTCTTTTTCTTGCTTCACATATTTGTTCACTCGTACAGGACTTGACAACGAGTCTTTGTGATTATACTATGTTTGGGATTGATATCTTCTCTACGAGTTGAATGTTATAGAAATAGTTTCAGCAAGAAATCTGTTTGAAATCACTCGCTCAAATGTTCAATAATCATAATTGGAATCAACTATAATTAACACCTTGTTTTGTATCAAACAAATACATACAAAAAGATAATAGATATCGATGTAGTCTTTAGAATATTTGAAGGATCTCTCTCAAGCAGCAACTACGTTTACTCTGAAAGAATCCATAACCTCGCGCAAATCACTTTCTTCTTCTGCAAACGACTTTTCTGGGGTCTGTAACCGTAGCTCGTACAGTCGGTTGTTCTCAACCCCGAGCACTGAAAGATAACGACGGTCCCACTCCAGGCGCACCACCCGGTCCTCGGGCATCACAGCCAATTCATTGTTGTTTGCATACGACTTTATGTTCACCTAGTTACACCAGCAACGCATACCAAAATTAGACAAATGAGAATAAAATCTAGGTAAAAAAAGTGATCAACATAAAGATTGAACAAAGATCTTACTTCAATTTCATAATACATCTTCCCATCAGTAGCTATTTTTGACTTGGTAGAAAGAATACTCGGCTTACGCTTCACGCCAAGTCTAGTGGACATAAACTCGGTCAAATATTGTCTCACGACATTCTTCCCCGCTTCTTCTGGTGAACCTAAATCTTCCACACTTTTGTAGTTTGACGATGAAGGTGAAGATATGTTCACAGACATGTTCTCGTCGAGAACAAAAGGATCCCTGAAGAATATGTCCGCACCAGCACCACGGACTTGAATCCAATTTTGAGGGTACTTCAATGAGTAACCATCGAATTGATCTATATATTCCCTGAATACAACAGATTGTGCAAAAGCATTCTCATGCATGCCAGTTTGTGAATAAACGAAGCCTGATAGGAACAATACCATTGCATTCCGCCTTGGAACTGCAAAATCTTTACTCTGGTTATATATATTAGACAAGGTCTTCTCAGGAACCAGGAAATAACATAATGTCAGGACTGAAGACTATAACAAAATCACTTCATCATTGAAATAAGATTTTTATAGCCAACATAACATGTGTATAAATAATATAGAAAAGCTAAAATTATCGCAATAAGGACACAAAAGGTCATAGTTGAATCCAACGCTTAAGATATCATCTCTCCATCACAATGGATGTCATTTAACATACTTCTACCTATTCCACCAAGGATTATAGTTCCAAGTCGACAAATGGAGTGGATTAAGGGATTAAGCATTAATTCAAGAGTTATTTTCTGCTTCTCGTGGAAGACCTTGAATGCTAGAACAGGCGACACTTTCATAAATTCATTTAATAGGTAAAGGAAGATAGGGTCCTCAAATCATCAGGGAAGAATAACATTATGCATTGCACATTACGAATCGAAAACATATCACAACTATATTATAGAAAAAGTGGCATGAATCATGAAGATAAATCGATGAAATTAGCAAAATTAAGAAGCGAGAAGAGGAGATGTCCGCGAGAATTAGGGAAAATTCGAGAAATGGAGGACTAACCTCATGGTGTAATTTGCAAGAAATTGAGTGTGCTGCTACCGAAGAACTAGAGTGCACTATTTTTCCATGTGAAGAACGATGCAGCTTATGGGAGTAGGGCGCCAGTAGCGGCGGCGGTGGGCGAAATTTGAGGACGACGGCCATTGTTGTAGTATGTGTTGTTTTGGGTGTTATCTGTGAAGATAAACCGAATATCGAATCTTACACTACTCTCTCTCTATTTCTATATATATATATCGGAGGATAAATATAAGCATATATTAAAAAAAACAATAGGTTACCCCAAATTATCCCTTCAGTTTATGGAATTAGTTTCTTATATTTTATTTGTTCTTTTTAAAAATTAAAAAAATGAATTACATTAACAATAAATTAAATAACCACGTTACGCAAAACTCGAACCTAAGACATATTACCTTATATATTAACCTCACTATTAGTAGGCCAACACATCTTCTTTTAGTTCTTTTTTATTCATAAACTTTCAACTATCCAAAAGTCTCATGTTCTTAGGAGTGAGAATCGGTTCGGTTCCGGGTATTCGGAATCGAAATTTTGGGTACCCGAACCGAAAATTATCAAATTTTAGGAATCGATTCTAGAACTGATCAGATAATCGGATACTCGAAGAATCGATTAAGTTCCTCAGTTCAGTTTCGGTTAGTACCGAGTGAAACCGAAAAAATCTCTGTAGACAAATGGAGGCGGGCGGAGGCAGGCGAGGGAGTGAAGGCAGGTGGAGGCAGAGAGGGCAGAGGCGGAGGCACGCAGGCGATGGCAAGCGCGTGCAGGCAGAGAAGAGCAGAGGCGCATGTGGAGGCAGGCTGGCGCACGAAAGCGGGTGAGGTAGGCGGGTGCAGGCAGAGGTGGGCAGAGGCGCGTTGGTGGCTGCTGGTGGTGGAGCAGAGGTGGGTTGACATTGCTAATTAGGTTTTGAAAATTAAAATCTACACCAACAGATATAGAGAGTTTGTTTCTCTCATTAGCAGACATGTATGTAGAAGTATGGGGTGGACGATGTTGAAATATAATTAGAAAATTTATTTTATGCATTTATCTATTTTAATTTATTGTGAGTGTAGTGGTGTGTTAATTGTGAGGGTGGTGGAGATTTCTTTAATGGGGATTAGATGAAAGGTCTCATTTTGAGCCTATAAATATTTGTAGTGAATCAAAGAATGATGTACCGCACCTCACCAAATTTTATAGAGTCTACAAAGTTTCCTCCATATTTTATTGAGTGTTCTATCTTTTTCATACGTAGTAGCTCTCCACATTCTAACAAAGTGGTACTAGAGCTAGGTTTGTGTGAGAGTTAGAAAAGTTAAAAAAAAAATGACGAGTGAAACACCTTTCGTAGTTCCATCACTCACCAAAGAAAATTATGAAATTGGTGCATAAGAATAAAGGCTTTGCTTGGAGCCTATGAAGTATGGGACGTCATTAACGATGGCGTTGATGCTACCGATGGAGCCTCAAGGAAGAAAGACCAAAAGATGCTCACACTCATCCATCAAGGTTTGGATGAAAAGATGTTCGAGAAAGTTGCCGGAGCATCCACCTCCAAAGAAGCATGGGATATTCTCCAAGCTTCTTTCAAATGAGTTGATCGAGTGAAGAAGGTGTGTCTCCAAATATTACGTGGGGAGTTTGAATCTCTACGTATGAAAGAATCCGAATCCGTTTCGGATAATATTTCAAGGGTGTTGGTCGCTACAAACCAAATGAAAAGATATGTGATTATCTAAAAGATGATCGTGTTGTTGGGAAAATTTTGAGATCTTTAGATCCAAAATTTAACTATGTTGTTGTTGCAATAGAAGAGTCCAAAGACTTGGACACCTTGTCCGTTGATGAGCTTGCGGGCTCATTACAAGCTCATGAAGAAAGGTTGAAGAAGCCAATACAAAAAACGGTAGAGCAAGTATTGAAAGCAAATCTCTCCTTGAATGACAAGGAGACAAGTTCCAACATATCTCAAAGTGGTAGAGGACGTGGAAGAGGTCATGGCCAAGGACGAGGTCATGGAAGAGGAGAACGAGGTGATAGAAATAATGAACAAAACCAAGGTTCCAACCATGGTGGAAGGAGTCGTAGTCAAAGTAGAGGCCAAAGAGGTGGAGGTTTGAAATCAAACCAAGCAAGGTATGACAAATCGAATATTGAATGTTATAATTGTCATCGATTTTGTCAATTTGCTGGGGAATGTTGACACGATGTGGATGAGACAAATAATTTCATGGAGACTAATGAATATAGCAAAAAAGATGATGGAGGTCTCACTTTGCTTCTTGCGTGCAAAACTAATCAAGAGGAGGAGAATCGGTGGTACCTTGATTCCGGCGCAAGTTGTCACATTTGTGGAGAAAGAGATCTTTTTGTGGAGTTTGATGATTCCATTGGTGGATATATCACTTTTGGAGACTCCTCAAAAGTTCAAGTTAAAGGAAAAAGGTACCGTTTTAATTCGTTTGAAGGATGTAAGTCATCAATTTATCTCCAATGTTACTTATGTTCCGGATATGAAAAGTAACATTTTAAGTTTGGGACAACTTTTGGAGAAAAATTATGATATTCACTTGAAGGATAAGTGTCACAGCCTAATTTCTTAACCCTCTCTTAGTTAAGAGATTAGGCCATGACTTAACTAACTTGGAAGAAACTCAAGCAATTGATGTTTAAACACAAAGGAACTCAAAATGACTTTCGCGAAAAACAGGGCAGGGCGGACACATCAACTTCGAAAGCTCATAACTTTCTCATACGAACTCCGAATTACGATCCGAAAGAACCGTTGGAAAGGTATCGAAAAGATCTTTCAAATGAAACCAATTTCAGAAAATTCGGACAAGTGAAACGTGCAGAAATGGGAAAAAACAGAAACTGCCCTGTTTCTAGAAAATTTCAAGTTTTCACAATTGATGAACTTTGAGTTCCCAAACCATCAACGAGCATCTCAAACACCCACGAAAGAGACGTAGAACATGTTAATTCACAAAGGAAGGTACCACAATGGATAACAAAAGCTAACACAATATCAAAGTACCAAATATTCAAGTGACAACAAACGGAGGTTCGCAACGGAAACATATCAACATAAGTTTCATACGCTAACCAAACGTATCAACATACTACGTTCATACTAAAGACAACAAGGTGTCAAGTTTACTCAACATCAAGAGTGGATGATCATAAGTATAACAACACGACTCCAATCAACTAAATACATATATGAACAAGCAAGCGAACAACAAGCCAAAGCCAACATTCAACCCCATTTCCGTCTCCGCTGCTCAACTTGCACATGTACATGATTATGCAAGGCATGAGTACGATATGTACTCAGTGGGCACGTTGCCAAACTTTTAAAAATATGCACTTGTGACTTGCAATTACTTTCTTTAAAACTGAAACTTTTCATGCTCAACTGTAACATAAATAAAACATGCTGATGTCTGCAGACAAAATCATTCAAATACACCATATCTACGCACTTCTTGTGTTGAGAGGTAGGCCTCCCTCTCAAACACTATGACCGGCCGATCCGCTCACCGGCTCACGGTCACATATGTGTACACAAACCCTTACCGGCAGCTCGTCCGGCATAGGGCCGATATCGTAATTCTCTCGTAGATAGGCAATGCAATCATGCTTAAAACATGCAAGTCACATCTTTTCAAAACAACATGCATAATTAAAGCTTCATAAATAGCATGCATAATTTAAAAGAATGTACCCACCTGACTGACTTATTCTATATAAGTCGAAGGCTCGCCTTCTTCTTTCTTGGGATCCGTTCCTCTTCTTTCTACTCCACTTGCACCTTAAATATGAAAATTTGGAGTAGATTAGAAAGTTATAACTTCATATAATCCCTTATCTTAACTTAGATTACTATCGGTTTATTCTCTTTCGGGTCATTGCATCCTTTATCTATATCATTACGTACCATCTTCTAAATACACATATCTATGTATTCTAAGCTTATTTGCATATCCAACTTCATATTTAAGACCTCATACTTAAGACATATGTATTCTTCATTATACTTAAATTTCTAACTTCCACATACATGGTTCTTTAAATCCCATAAATTCACATTATACCTCATATTCTTCCCTCATCACAACTATGGTATTAGATCATCCAATTAACTCCTCTACATAAGACTTTGGATCATCCCCTTCTCCAAGCATTTTATGATTCTTTATGAAATGATAATTCTTTCTTTAATCTCTTGATCTATCTATGCTTACCCCCATCTAATTAACTCTAATTCAACATCATCTAAACAAATTACCATCAACCTATATATAAACTATGAACTTCATCACCTCTTAGATTTTTAAAATCCCATTCTAGTGCATGAAAAATTCCCAATAAATTATTCTAAGGTTTATTCATACCATTGAACTCAAATATGATCTCAAATTAAACAAATAAAATCAAATTAGGGTTCATGTTGTATATTTAGGGCAAATTCAACTATCCATCTTCTAATGCAATTCTTTCCAAAATCTAACTTAAAACATGATGTGCTATCTCTTTACTACAACATATGTGGAAATCAACATCATATCTTAGGAATTATAGAACATAACCTATCATAGATAGATAGACAACTCTCTTCAAATTCTACAAATTAAAGAGGTAAGGATGATGGAATAATACCTCAAAGATGGTTAATTCTTGAAATTAAACCTCAAACTTAGCTTGGAATTTGAATTATGGAAGGAGGAAATGTTTGTCTATGGAGGAATGGTGATGACCGAAAATGAGGGAGGAGGGAGAAGGTGGAAGATGTTGAAAATGATAAGATAGGTATGTGCTTATCTCTTAAATTAAGATATTTCCTAATTAATTAATTAAATAATAAAATACATAATTCTACATCACTCTAGGGGGTTCTAGAACCTTCTAGAACCTCCATTTTTGGGTTCCGAGATATTAATACTGGATTACTCATCTCGACACAAGGAATTCACCGGTTCAGACCGTTCGTGATTCCGAGTTCATTTGAACAAATTATTCGCGTTTTAAGATACCGAATGAATTTAATTAAATAAATTCCTTCTAAAAACCATATTTTCTAACAAAATCTTCATAATAATCTCTTCTATATATCTTAGAAAATTGGGCATAATTTGTAGGTTCTACTACAACTGTCGGATTCTTAATCTGAATTTTAATCGAAAACTTATTTAGTTATTACCGAAATTGCAATAATAAATTTTTATTCTTTATTTTATCTGTTTTCTAGCTTAATGAAATTTCTAATTCCATTTTTCTATGTTATCTAATAGATAAAAATTTTCTCTTCTGAGGGGTATGCTTCGTCTGAATTTATTCTATCTTAACCTCTCTCTTTTATCTCTAATATGGAATTAATAAATTCCATTTTCTTTCTTAACGAAATAATCGTAATTCTTTCTTCTAAATCGTATAATAGATTCTTCAAACTCTTCTTAATCTCATAAAAATATTCTCTTAAGGATGCAATGCCCTAATTAAGCTTTAATCGTCATTTAATTACAGCTACAGTATTTCGGGATACTACAATAAGAGTCTAACCATAAAAGATGAAAGTGATAGATTAGTAGCAAATGTGCCAATGACAAAGAATAGAATGTTTTTGTTGAACATTCAAAATGATATTCCTATGTGTTTGAAGTCTTGTCATAAGGATCGATCATGGTTGTGGCATATGAGATTTGGTCACCTAAACTTTGATGGCCTTACAAAAATGAGCAAATGAGGCATGGTGAAAGGCTTGCCTAGCATAAACCATCCAAATCAATTTTGTGGGGTGTCTTCTTGGAAAGCAAGCACGAAGAAGTTTTCCGAATGAGTCTTTGACAAGAGCTCAACATCAATTAGTTGATACACTCGGATGTGTGCGGTCCAATCAAGCCATCATCACTTGGTGAGAAAAATTATTTTTTAATCTTTATTGATGATTATTCTCGCAAAACATGGATGTATTTTTTAAAGGAGAAGTCGGAGGTATTTCAAACTTTCAAGAAGTTTAAAAGTGATGGTGGAGAAACAAAGTGACTATCAAATCAAGGCGCTTCGATCCGATAGAGGTGGTGAGTACACCTCGAATCAATTCAAAGATTTTTGTGAGGAAAATGACATTCGGCTTCCAATGACCACTCCATATACACCATAAAAAAAATGGAGTGACGGAAAGAAAGAATCGAACAATTCTCAACATGGCGAGGAGTATGTTGAAGAGTAAGAACATGCCGAATGAGTTGTGGGCCGACGTTGTTTCATGTGTTGTCTACTTGATGAATCAATGCTACACAAAAAGTGTGGGTGGAGCAACACCACAAGAAGTTTGGGGTGGTCATAAGACAAATGTCTCGCACTTGAGAGTCTTTGGAAGCATTGTCTACGCACATGTTCCCGATCAAAGAAGAGTTAAGCTTGATGATAAAAGTGCAAGGTATATTTTTATTGGCTATGATAAATACTCAAAAGGATATAAATTGTATAACCTAAACAATAAGAAAGTTGTTGTGAGTAGAGATGTTGAATTTGATGAAGAAGGTACATGGGAATGGATTGTTGAGAAGAAAATCAACAATTATAATCCATTTCTTATTGATGGAGAAGAAGATGTGGTAGAGCCCAATACACCAACACTAAATCCACAAGCTGGTCAAGCTAGTGAGGCGGCTTCAAGTGAAGGTCCTCGACGAACAAGAACACTACAAGACTTGTATTATGCAACCGAAGAGGTAACAAATTTGAGTGATTTTACTCAACTTTAATTATTTGCGGAAACTAAGCCTATAGGATATGATGATGCCGTTCTTGATGAGAAATGGAGGAAAGCCATGGATGAAGAAATAAGAGCGATTATCAAGAATGATACTTGGGAGCAAACCTCACTACCGGTGGGCAAAAATACAATTGACGTGAAGTGGGTGTATAGAATAAAGTACAATGCAAAAGGGAAGATTGAGAAGTACAAAGCAAGATTGGTCGTGAAAGGGTACAAGAAAAAGGCCGACATTGACTATGACGATATATTTGCACTCGTTGCTCTCCTTGAGACGATTCGCTTGCTTATTTCCATTGTTGCCCAAAATCAATAGAAAATTCATCAAATAGAGGTGAAGTCCGCATTCTTAAATGGGTATTTGGAGAAAGAAGTCTACATTGAGCAACCGTTAGGTTACATTGTAAAGGCCCAAGAGAAGAAGGTGTTGAAGTTAAAGTGTAACGTCCCGTAATTTTCCTCAATCATAAAAATAATATTTTCCTCAACCATAGAAATAACATTTAAAACCCGTAAACAAAATATTTTGAAATAACTGTAGCGTGGAAGCTTTTTAAAATAAACTTGATAACGGGATATTTTTTGTAACGCTCTCATTCTTTAAATAAGGACATTACGAAAAACTTCACTTTTGTTTAATCATTTAATATTATAAATCGTTTTATGAATCGTGTTTTAAGGTAAGCAGCGGAGTGTATGATAATTTTTTTTTTCAAACGGACGGCATATCCCCTATAATTACGTATATGCCAACCTGAAAATATCAACCAATAGCAACAAACAACGATACCAAAATTGGGACACAACCCTCTTCACACAATTATATATATATACATACTCATCAAAATATCAACATCAGTTTGAAATTTGCGCTTAAGTATTTTCAACCAAACATAGTTATCACACGCATATATCATAATAACATAAGATCTGTGAAATCTATCATATTGGAGCTGGGAGAGTATGGAGCGCATTCCCGT
>JAPKLX010000477.1:109092-122350 GCA_026898415.1 Leonotis leonurus
TTGGAGCAATATTAAGATGTGTGACCTACTGGGAAGTGTCCTGGGTCCTGTCAGTGAGGACAAAGCAGGCTGGGAAAGAAAGTGTTGGTGTGTGGGGCCAGTACGTCAATTCTGACAGGCGCTCCCGGTCCAACATAGTGGATATCTAATCCAGTTTGGATTGGACTGTGGACGTAGGGGGTTTCCCGAACCACGTAAAAATAACTGTGTTATTTATTTTCTGTATTTTAAATTTCAGTTGTTTTATTCACTAACCAGCACATCCATTCAATCTGCATTCTTAATTAATCTGCTAAATATTCGGTTAAGATTTACAAAAGTTTTCTAAACAAGAGCACCGACTAAGTCCACCATTTTCCGCACACAACGCTTTGTTAGGGAACAAGATTACTCTTGATCTCTACCTAGTGTTATTCACCAGAGAGTTTCTGTCTGGATAGAATAAGATCGATTTGGTCATCGATCTGGTTTGTCACAACAAAGCAATCTGCCTACATAAAGCTTAAACTCTCTAAGATATTAGTCAAGTAAACTGAAAAGTTTGCATTTGGTGTATTCTCCCCCCATACACCAAACCTTTCTCTTTCGGGACCAACATAAATATAATAAAAAATTTACACATTTTATCTAAATGTAAAATATTAAATATAGATAATATAAAGAAAAGAAAAAAAGAAAAAAAATATAATGAAGTTAATAGAAAGAAAAAGAAGGGTAAATTGAGTAGCTTTTATATAGATATATAGATGATACAAGGTTTTAAAAGACGTTTTTTGCCTCGAGGCGTTTTTTTATAGAGGCGCGAGGCGTAAGCCTCAAGGTGAACCGAGGCGTACACTCGAGGCATAAATAAGAAAATCACACAAAATCATATCTAATATCATAAAATTTTAAAAATAAAGTCTAAACAAGTTATAATTCTTAAAGTCTCAAATTTAACATCCTAATATTAAATGTTCATAAATTAAAAGTGCAAAAAATTCAAATTATCATCGCTTTCATTTCCATCTTCATCATCTTCATCTTCATCATCTTCACCTCCACCTCCACCTCCACCTCTACCCTCAATAAAATCTTCTAGATCTTCATCATCCTCATCAATCAAGCTAAATTCTGTCTCTTTTTCTTTCCCTATATGACCAAATGATTAGAAATACAATAACAAAAGACTCAAAGACTCTAGAATAAAAATGATTAAATATTACCTTTAAGTACATCTATTTTCCTCTTTCTTGATGCATGAGAACTCTCTTCTCCCTCATTCACATTTGTTTCATTCTCTTCATCATCTTGGTTCACATTTGTTTCTCTCTCTTCATCATCTTCGTCGACTATCCACTCATTGTCAGAAGCCACATCTTCAACAATCGAAGGATCTATATCCTTTTGTGATTGTTTATTCAAATTCTTGTGCAATAACTTCATATTGTACATGATGTACACCAAGTCATTCAACTTTTGAGTAGATAATCGATTTCTTCTCTTTGTGTGTACTTGATTGAACGTACTCTAGTTACATTCACACGCTGAGGATGAACAAGTGAGACCAAGAATCTTGGTTGCAAATGATTTTAATTCCGGGACTTCATCTCCAAAATTATCCCACCACGACACTGATATAAAATGAAACATTTTAAATACTATATTTGTTTAATACTTTAATTAAAATTAAATAAAAAAAATTATACTAAATACCTAGAGAGCAGGTCATGTATGATGCCAAATATGACTTTATACCAATTAATCCATGCTTGTACTTATAAGCATCGAGTTGAGCATCAACCTTCATGTAAGTGTCTACATTTGGAATGAGTCGCTCCATGCATCTATATAAACCCAATTTGATCTCTGGATGCTCAGAAACATTGGGGCTATATCGGTATCGAGGATTGAGATAATATGCAGTTGCATGCAAATCTCTATGCAACTGATTTTCCCACTTTAAGTCGATAATATCCCAAATCTCTTTATAGGAAGACTCTTCATTGTTGAAGTTCTTCGCTATTTTTTCCTTTGCTTCATCCATGGCACCATAAATAAAACCCATCGCGGGCATCCTCTCACCATTAACAATCCTTAAAACATCCACAAGTGGTTTTGTGGTTTTAATAGAATAAACCACAGAAGACCAAAATGTGTTATCTTTCATAACAATTTTCTTTACCTCTTTCTGTTGGGAACCCCGCAATAAATTAGTTTTCATGATGTTCTCTCGAAAACACACTTAGATTTATTCATGTTCTGTTTTACCTCGATCAGTTCTATATGTAACAGAACACTAAAATTTAAAGTGTATCTGATAGGAGAACTGATCCTTGTTCTGTCTATGAAATGACTTATCTTGTAAAGGATTTCATCCTACAGAAGTCATTCTATCTTTCTCTTAGTCAATAGGACCAGAACGTTAAAACAGACTGAAACAAGCAGCAGATGCATCCGAATAATCATCTGCTCTTATCAGAAAACTCAGAAGAATCAACCATGTTCTAAAGCACAGATCGACTTCGACCAGATCGTCTTCAACCAGATTGTTGGTCCCGAAAGAGCTAGTTTGGTGTATGGGGGGGGGGAATACACCAATTTAGACTTTTTAGGTTTACTTGATTCAAATATAAGTATAAGGCTTAAGCACACTTAAAGACTAAGATAGCTTAGGGTAGCAAGTCAAATCTTCTTGTTAGAAAGATTTAATATTACTCAAGTAATACCTTATGTGTGAAAACAGTAATCAAGAATATCAAATACTGATTTAAACTTGATTAAGGTTGTGTGCCGAATATGGTGGTTAATGCTCTTTTTAATGAGAAAAACGTTTTCTTTCTTGAAGTGATTAACAACCCAGATTTAAATGCAAGAGTATGAAGAAGATGATAATGAAGTAAAACAGAAATAAAGAACACAAGCAGTTAACGTGGTTCGGGATAAACTGTCCCTACGTCCACGGCTCGATCAAATCTAGATCGAATAACTTCACTAGCTTTCTCCTTTCTTTTTACTCGTTGAGTACGAGCCACAAGAATTATCAAAACTAGATAGCTTCTTGTGATTACAAATCTTCTTCCTAAGATTGAAAAATACAATCTAGGAATACAACTGGATCAAAACTAGATCATAACTTGGGTTTTGTTAAAATCAAATTTCCAGAAAGTAAATCTTCTAAATAGAAAACACAACAGAGAATTCTTGAAGGTTGGATGTGTTTAGAACGTTTGAGAGATTGAAGATTTTGAGTAGAGTAATTGCAGGATGATTGCTTGAATTCTCGTACTTCTTTCTGGAAGTGAAGGTGGTATATATAGCCTCATAGCAGAAACTATCCGATGGAGACGAAGGTACTCTTTTTCAACGCATTAATGGCTGCATTAAATGCAAGGCAGAGTTGTTGAGACACGCGCTGCCAAAATGAGAGTGGTTACCACCTATCACACGATTCCCCAGTGCATTGCCATACTTGGGATGATTCACCGTACAGGAAGATTGATATTCTTGTACTTTATTCCCTAAAATATGCGGTTGATGTGACAATACACCGAGTGGTTGACTTATGACATATTTAGGTATGTCGGCAGTCCACCGTAACAACTTTGTGGATGTTTAGCAGCTCGCTGTCTTGTAACAGGTGCATATTGTTTCCTACAATAGCTTTGATACGAGCTGTCCACATTTGTTAAATGGTTTGATTCCATATTAACAAATAATTCTTGATCTTGACCTTTGGAGAAGTTTGAGTAAACAGATCGTTTTTGGATTATGATCTGTTGTCCGTATGTCTCGCTGTTCCATAGTCTTTTAGTTGTTCCATGATTTCTAGTTGTTTCCATGATATCTAGCTGTTCTTTGACCTCTAGCTGTTCCATGAACATTTGTAACTTTAGGAATGCTAGGACTAGAAGGATAGATCACAATAAGTAAGTTTGAAAATTCAAACTTCCTTTTACAATTTTGATCTAGTAAAGTCTAATCGAGAAAACAATATAAGGCATAGGACAGCTAGCTGTTATACCTAGAACAAATCCAAATTTTCGATCTGTTCAAGTTTTAACACTAGCCCATTACAATGAGTTTTAAGCCTTGAGTAAAGGAAATTGATGTGTCCAGGAAAGCTCAACCAGAATAATCCAGATGGAAAATTATCACGATCTGCTTCTTTCAAATACAAGCTGTTCCTTAAAAGATAACATTAATTCCTTGATTTAATATTTCATATTTTAACTAAGTGTTGTTTCGAATGACATTATCAAAACCAAAATAAGATTGTGGGGTTCCCAACACAGATCATGTTGGACCAGATCGTCTTCAACCAGATCGTGTTGGACCAGATCGTCTTCAACCAGATCATGTTGGACCAGATCGTCTTCAACCAGATCGTGTTGGACCAAATTGACTTCAACCAGATCGTGTTGGACCAGATCGACTTCAACCAAATCGTGTTGGACCAGATCATATTCAATCAGATCGATTATGACAATATCAAAGTCAATTTCTGTTTGATCAGATCGACTATAACCAGATTGATGTCAACTTGTGCTCGACCAGATCAACTATGACCAGATTGATGTCAACTCATGCTCGATCAGATCAACTATGACCAGATCGATGTCAACTCGTGCTCAACCAGATCGACATTTAAGAGTTGAAATCTGATGATATCAAACTAAATGTTGGTGAATCTCAAAACCTGAGCTACGTCTTTCGTACCATCGAAGGAAGAGAATCAATCAAGACAAGAAAAAGGAAAGCAGTATCTGTCAAAAGATCTGCTTACCATATTTAGAAGATTCTGTCAAACTTTTCAGAAGGCAAGAGGAGACAAATTAGGGATTCACTATCCTCGATTGGTGAAATCACATTAACTTCGAAATCAATCAAGCTCAACGGTTAGAATTTCAAATTCTACACCTATAAAAGCTCGGAACAAGGACTGGCGGAGTGTGCAACATACGTACAAGAAATCATCTACAATCAACAAGCTGCTACTCTGCACAGAAATCATCTCATCCATCGAAGTATTTACCGAGAGAAGATTTCTACTCACTAGATCGTGTTCCGAACCATTCGTGATCGTAATCACACCTCGATTCAAGTCTGTCTTATCGAGAAAGAAAGGAGATATTTGCTAGTTAGTAATTTTCTAGTGGATTAACGTGAAGAGATCCAGTTACAGTAGTTTTCTATAAGTTGTATAGGGACACGACCCTTATTCGTGCATAAGTTTCAACCAGGTTGTGTTCGAAACTTGTGGCTCGTACTCAGTGAGTATAAAAAAGAAGAGTATCCTAGTAATGGATATCTAATTCAGTTTGGATTAGACCGTGGACGTAGGGGGTTTCCCGAACCACGTAAAATAACTGTGCAATTTACTTTCTGCATTTTATATTCCAGTTGTTTTATCCACTAACAATCATTCTAATTCAAAACTGCATTCTTAATCAATCTGCTAAATACCATGTTAAGTTTTTGAAGAGGTTTCTTTAAACAAAGAGCACAGACTAAATCCACCATTATTCCTCACACAACGCTCTGTGAGAGAATAAGATCACTCTTGTTCTCTGCCTAGTGTTATTCACTCGAGAGATTCTGCTTGGACAGAAAAAGATCGATCTAGTCTGTCACTAATAGCGATATGTTTTACAGAAAGCTTAAATCTCTCTAACCAAATTAGTCAAGTACCGAAAGGTTTACATTTGGTGTATCCCCCCCCCCCCCCCATACACCAAACCTTACTCTTTCGGGACCAACACTTTCCCATCAACCTTCTTTGCCCAAGAAGAAGTGAACCACTCCTTTGATACAAACATTTGTTCCAGCGGTTGTTTTAGCTCTAGCATACTATCTAGAGTCAAGAAAGCAGTGGCAAATCGTGTGGCAGCGGGTCGAATAAGATCTTTCTTTGCAATGCTTCTGAAAAGACTTAGCACCCACTGATGATTATGTATAAATTTGCTAACTTTCTTTGCTTTGAATAAAGCATTTTTGTGCTGTGGTAATTCGCCGATCTTCTCAAGCATCAAATTGATGCAATGTGCGGCACATGGAGTCCAATACGATTTTTTTCTCTTCTCCATCAACAAACGCCCAACTGCATTGTATGTTGCGGCATTATCAGTTATGACTTGGATAACAATGTCTTCTCCAATCTCCTCAACAACTGAATCAAACATCTCAAACAATTTATTTGCATCCTTCACGCAACTTGATGCATCAATTGTATGTAGAAAAACAGTTCCATGACAATTGTTCAAGAGAATGTTAATCAAGCTTCTATTCCTCATGTCAGACCAACCATCTGATAGTATGGAAACTCCTGTCTTTTTCCATGTTTCCCTAATTTCTTCCACAATTTTTTTTGTAGTCGCCACTTCTTCTTGTAGTACCCAATTACTCATCTCATGCATTGATGGAGGTTTCAATCCCCGACCATACTCTCCAATGGACCGCACCATGCGGGGAAATGACAGACTTGCTGCCACATTGAATGCAATTCCACTCTCAAAGAAGAATCTTCCGATATCCAAACAAACTTGATTTCGCAACTCCTTTGCTTGTTTTGGCATCATATTACCATCTTCGGGGTTGCTATTTCCTAGAAATATGTCCATAGGTCCTCTTACACCTCTAGAGCGGCTGCTACAAGATGATACCATCTCCACGGTATCCGACGCGTTATTAGTTTGAGTGGCACTATTGAAGTAGGATCCGGAGTTGATTATCTCTTGCTTTTTAATCTAATCTCTTTGCTTGTTTTCCTCAAATGCTCTCAAATAATTGTGCATAAACGCCTTAACATCATCCGGTACATCTGGACATGGTCTTGCATTAGTTCTTGTGTGGGCAAGATGTTCTTTCACTCTCTTGACTCCTCCTTTAATTTCTTGACCACAATATTTGCATTTGCAATATTTGTAGCCAGATCCCGGTGCCTCTATTTCAATGCAGTGATCCCAAGCGGGGTCCCCTCTTCTGCCTTTTCCGCCTTTTTTAACCATTGTAATCACCTACTTTACTAAAATATGAAATAGAAAACAAATTAAATATACTCCATTACTGTTGACAATTAACATGAATTCTGTTAAATATGAATTAACAAATTAACATGAAATTTGTTATCAAACATGCTTAACATGTGAATAGAAAGGCCATAAGCCATTACAGGTTATAGCCATCATTTTATATTTATGATAAAAATCAGATCATGATGTCAATTACAATTCCTACAACAATATATAAAACAAGGGAGAGATAAAATATATTGTATTCCGAATTACCCCATTTTTTCTTTTATATGATGTTTGATGCTATAAGAATTGGAAATGGCGAACTTACTCATACATGCACAAATCTAAAATTCCTTAAGAGTATTTAACCAGCACTGAAACTATATGCACTGCAACTCCTTCAAATATCCACCATGAAACAAGCAAACTGGAATACTGGATACAAGCGGCCGCTGCTGCTTCGGAGGTGCGCCGCTGCCGCTGCCTCGCCGGAGACATGCGCCGCTGCTTCGCCGGAGTGGTGGTCGCCTGGCTGCTTCTTAGCATTGAAGGTTCGGAAGCTTTTTCTATCGTATGCGACGCAAGTTTCCCAAGTATCTACCCTAATTTTAATTCTAATTGATGTTTTATTATTTAATTTATTACATTTGGGACAAGCCCATTAGAAATTGTATTAAATAAAAAAAAGTCCACTTCCTATTTATTGAAAAGCCCATCTATTTCAGCGCAAAAAAAAAAAAAAAACATTAAAAGTTTCTTCCTGCATGAGGCGTCCGCCTGAGAAGCGCCTCGACCGCCTCGATGAGCCTTGAGGTGCAAGCCTCGCTAACACACATGAGGCGCTGCCTCAGGGGCGGTTTTTACCCGAGGCGTACCGAGACGCGCCTCGAGTACGCCTTTTAAAACCATGGATAGATATAAATGTTTTGGAGGGATTTCTAAACATCACTCCCCTTAGCTTTTATATATATAGATGAGCTAATATTTTAACACAACACTTTTTACTTTTTGAGAAAATATTTTTTTTTTCATAAAACGGTCCAATAAAAAAGGCGATCACTTTTAGCGGGATAAATGTAATAATATTTAATTTTACAAAAAATGGGTATTCAAGTATACCCGTCATGCATTTGGGTTACTCGATACTAGATTTTACTCATTATTTTGAATTGAATCCTGACTCGATACCCAATATTTTGAGTACCTCAGTACTTAAATGGGTATGATATTTCGACTAGTACCCAAAACTTGGTACTCGTTTAGACACCCTTATGTACAAGAGCAGTTCAACTCATTCAAGCCTTGTTTCAAAAAGTAAATCATGTTGGTGTCCCGAATAGAGCAGGTGTGGTGTATGGGGAGGGGGGAGGGGGGAGGGGTGGAATACACCACACTACAACTTTTTGCGCGTTGGTTTAGAGCAGCAGCTCAAGACAACTTCTGTGCTGGACAAAGGGCTGTGTATAGTGACAGAACTCCCCTCTAAAATAGAGAGAGTGAATCTATCCAAGTATGATTCTTGACACAGAGCGTGAGCAATCTGTATAAGGAGCAAAAATATTGGTAGCTTTCTGGAGCTTACTAGAACGTCTGTCTTGACATTGTTTGTGTGCGGAAACTATGTGTTTGTTGATCTGCTCTACACTTAGAAAATATTTTGTTATTACCGAGTGTTCTTTAAGAGATTGATTCAAATGCACAGCTCGCAGGTTGTGATCTGCTCGCTGGTGAGTGATGAACAGAGAATCAAATAATGCAATGCAATAAATAAAGTACACACAATATTTAACGTGGTTCGGGAAACACCCCTACGTCCATAATTGATCAAACTAGATCGGTGAATCCCTTAACCTTGGATTCCTCACTTATTTATCCAAGTTGAGTACAAGCTCACACTCGCTTATTTATACTCGTAGAGGATGAGATTACAACTCGCTTATTTAAACTCGCTGAGTACGAGATCAGGTTAGGGTTAATATTCAGATTTCCTTTAAAGCTTTGGGGCTATGAAGGATACTAGAACTATGGCTATGAAAGCTCTAAGCATTAAATAATCTTGTGACCGTTGGCTGCTGACTGTACTTCTAGTCGTTGGAGTCTGTCCTACGTGTTATCTGATGTGGCATGGACATGTTAGATGTGATCCATTTAGGTAGATCTATAGCTTCCTCCAATCTGTGTTGAGCAGCTCGTGTGATGTTCTGTTGGTGGACAAAACGTCTTTGTTAAACCTTGAGTTATGTCCTCACGTTCTGTTGATCAATTTGTTAAAACGCAGATTGATACTCTCGTTCTGCTTCTTGATTCACCTCTCGATCTGTGATTTGTTGTGTTATGCTAAAATCACGTTTTGCTCTTCTGTCCTCTGGTCTTTTGTGAAGTGGCCTCACTAGTACAAAAATCATCATACACTACGGTTTTAAACCGTAGTATATGGCATCTAAAAACCGTAGTCTATGTTGAGAAAAGCGTAGTTAATACTTTTTGTACACTACAGTTTTAACATGAAAGCGTAGTGTATTAATATTATAGACTACGGTTTTTTGTGAAACCGTAGTATATGTCACATTATAGACTACAGTTTTATCCAATAACCATAGTGTATAATACAATATAGACTACAGTTTTATTAATAACCGTAGTATATGATAAATTATATACTACGATTTTGTGAGAAAACCGTAGTGTTTGAACTAATATAGACTACGGTTTTTTATGAGAAAACTGTAGTGTATGCTTTAATATACACTACTGTTGTCATTTTGCACGGTAGTCTATACTATGATATTTTAAAAAATTATAATTTAATCTAAATTAAAATATTAAAAGCATATAAAATAAATACGTATTCATTACATCAAAAATAAATTGATAACATTGATTATTTTAAGTTTACAACGTAATATATTACAAAACACAACAATTTATTTACCCATTATCTTTATAACATCATCTTTCTACAAGCTAAAATAGCAAAACTATGAGACTATATATTTGTAACAGTTCCGTGCCAACTCCACCTATTTGCATTCGATCATCCCACTTGTTCTTAACCTGAAAAGAACAAACTTTTATATATAAATAGTAAGACAATAAAAGATACTAATGAACTATATGTTGTTATGAACATCAAGATTAAAGCATCCACAATAGATTATAGATACATACATGTATAGACAAGAATGTATACAATAAAATAGATATATGCATAAGGTATATAAGATCATCGAGTTACCAATATAATAAACGATATTAAGCCTGCAACATATAAACTCCATCTATGAAGCAAAATGTGAATCACATCAAAGAAATTAGACAAAGAAAGAATATATAAGTGTTGAACCAAAATATTTATGTATGTACCAACCACTTTGACTCCTCGTATCATCTGCATAATATGGGTGGCAGTATTTGTATGAATAGAGAGTGATCAGAAACTAACTACAAGACTATATATATATGCGATATGAATCTCATTTTTTTCACAAATATTCACTTTTATGAAAAATATATATATATATATACATATCCACACATTTTCAAGTTGGGAAAAACGTTACTTTATTCAAATGTTGAGTCCAATTTTAGTGTTTGACTGCAAAAATAATCAGCCTTAGCTTCATCTAATAAAAGGCTATACAGCAAAAGACAATACTTGAGTCGAATTTTGGTTGCTTGAATACAAAAGGTAATGTTGTAGGATGGTAGCAAAGGCCATTTTTTAGCTGCAGCAAACAGCAAACAACAAGAATGATATGTAAAGCAAAAGTACCAAATTACTTGGACTTTATGAATACTTGCTGCTATCTTGCCTTCACTACTCGTGAAAAGTTGCCCTGAACCAGAACGCAAGTGCTACATAAACAAGCTTATCCCTTTTTTATTTAAAGGTTTCAGAAACAAGAGATAAAAACTCCAAATTTTGCAGGCGGGTGTCTAGGACTGACCTTCAACGGTATAGGCTTTCAGAATGGAGATTCTCCGCGATCTCAGTTTCCCACCTGTCACCATTTTCTAGAAGCTTCTCCTTGTCGTACAGAAGTTCCTATTTAGATGCAAAGTTTGTAATTAGTTTATGCATTTCCTCGGTAGAGATAGCATAGCAAAATGCAGATATTGGTAGAGAATAGTAACCTCGTGAGTCTCGGTAGCAAATTCGAAGTTAGGCCCTTCAACAATGGCATCGACTGGGCATGCTTCTTGGCAGAAACCGCAGTAGATGCACTTGGTCATATCAATATCATACCTGTCATTCTAATGTGTAAGTAGAAGCATGTGGAATGAAGAAGCAACACTCTTCATATGATTCTATGTAAACTCATTAACCTGGTTGTCCTTCTGCTACCATCTTCACGTGCCTCCGCTTCAATGGTAATTGCTTGAGCAGGGCAGATCTGTAACATAAAATGTGAGGGGGATTAAGTAGAGCTACTGGAGACGACACATAGATGAAGCCATAAAGAACTAGCAAACATATATCTGAGAGCAGATCTTTGCGCCGTATCAAAGTGGCTCAGCAGTTTATGAGGTAATAACATTTTAAAGACATTTAAACAAGTTTCCAGAATTTATGAAACTAAGTAAGCACCGCAAAATAAGGCCTTATAATTTTTGCTCAGCAGTCAGAATGAACTAAGCAAAAAGGTAAAGCGAAAAATCAGATCCTTACAGCTTCACATAGTTTACAAGCAATGCAACATTCCTCTCCAGTTGGATAACGTCTCAGAGCATGCTCTCCACGAAATCGCGAACTTAGAGGACCCTTCTCAAATGGATAGTTGATCTGGACAGAAGACAAATTATCAGAAAATTACTCAACCAAATGGTAGACCTTGGCTGATTCCCCTTGTACGAGAGTGCTCGCATAATAAGTCCAGAAACTTCACAACTCCAAACAGCTATACATGATATAGAAACTAAATGCAAGATAAAGTAGCAATAATATTATTGGAAGAGTAACACTTACAGTGACTTTCGGTTCAAAGAAGTACTTGAGTGTCAACATCAGACCTCAAACCATTTCAGTGAGGAATAAAGTGTTGATGCTTCTCTCGAAAACTATGGGATGGCACCAAAATTATATGATAAGGTCTCACATCCGCGTATAAAATACTGATGGGTAAAATGCAGCTAAGGATAATATTGGAAACTCATTGTACCAGAACTCCAATCTTTAGATATCTCCTTGGCAAGCTTCTCTCTTTCCTTATCATCTAAGGTAATCAAGGACCGCAGAATCAATATCCACATAAGGAAAGTCCAAATCACAATTATAACCAGCTTTTAAACATGGACAAAAAATGCTTATAGAAGAGCAACGCTAACCTTTGTCATTGGAAAATGAATGCTTTGTGGCAAATGTGCGCTCATGGCATATAATCCCAGTACGGGCAGATCCCTGTAGCCCACACTATTATAACCTCCGCCGCCGCGGCATCGAAATCTCGCTTGGCTCCGCCGAGCTGCTGTTTCCTGTAGTCCACACTATTCGCTGAAGACACTTCCTCCGCCGCCGGCAACCGGTTCACGTCCAACCCCTTCGCTGCCGCTGTGTTCCCCGATGACCCATTCTCCGAGCTCCCTTCAATAAAATAAAAAATATATAAAAAAACAAATTACCGTAAATCATGGCTCATAATAATGAATCCACATCCAAAAACGACAAGCACACACGCGAACACCATGTGACAAGGAGATGTACGGACAGAAAAATCGAGAGCAATTTCGGAGCTACCATTATCGGAAGACCAGAGGCGAGAGTGAATCTGGCGAGGAACAAGAGCAAGAGGAAGAAGATTCAGTTGCAGCGGAGCTCCAATTCCACTTCCCCCTTGATTATCATCGTCGCTCGCCGACAAACCATCGTCATCGTCTTCTTCGCTGCCGCTCTCAGTAGATTTCGGGCGTTTCCCCCTAATTTCCTGGTGATTGTTGGAGGCGAGGCCGAGAGAGATGCAGAAATCCACGGAAGGGTTGCGGTGCTGCAGATTGGGGGAATTCTTCTCTCCGGAAAACCTTAGAGATTTGGAAGCATCTTAATTATATCCACTTGTAAAAATACACGCACATATACTACCGTTCTTAAAACCGTAGTGTATGTATTAAAAAAATACACGCACATAGACTACGTTTCTTAAAACCGTAGTGTATGTATTAAAATTACACGCACATAGACTACGGTTTTTAAAAACCGTAGTGTATGTATTAAAAATACAAGCACATAGACTACGGTTCTTAAAAACCGTAGTGTATGTATTAAAAAT
>JAPKLX010000477.1:122360-142437 GCA_026898415.1 Leonotis leonurus
AAAACCGTAGTGTATGTATTAAAAATACACGCACATAGACTACGGTTTTTAAAAACCGTTGTGTATGTATTAAAATTACACGCACATAGACTACGGTTTTTAAAAAAACCATAGTCTATGTATGAAAATACACGCACATAGACTACAGTTTTTTAAAAACCGTAGTCTATTATTTACATACACTACGGATTTTTTATAAAGCGTAGTCTTTAACAAAAAAAACGCACATACACTACGGTTGATATAAAAACCGTAGTGTATGCACTGTAGTGTATGATAAAATTTGTACTAGTGCCTTGTCTTCTGGGTAGTGAGCTGTTCTGCATCATCACGTACTGTGTTGATCAAATGGTCTTTCCATCTGTGCTTTTGTGCTGTGAATGCTAAAACTAAGTTTAGACAGAACACAAATTAAGTCATGTGGACAGAACGTTACCCACGTTATGTCTTTACATTTTGACTTAATCTTTTATAGCAGCACGATCCTATGGCACAGATCGTGAGTCACGATCTGTCCTTAAAGATTGATCATATGCTCTAATACGTAAACTAAATAAGATCAAACTCTATAAACTAGATTATTATATCATTAACCAATCGTTACATGTTAGCTGATCTGCTATAAAGAACACAGAAGACTACATATGAACATGATCTGTCTTTCATCGATCTGTGCCTTTTACACTTAGTGTTCTTCAAAGTCTGACTATGCTAGACACTAAAACATTAATCTTAAGCATCACATAATAATGAATACGCACACATAATGAATCACACATCTCAACACTATAATGGTTTCACAAGGATCATCAAAACAAAAATAACAACTTTAGCAACATCAAAAAGGTTCCTAACAAACCATTCATTGTCAGATTGTATCTCCCTCTACACTGAAAACTGCATTATTTAGGCCATGTTTGGAAGTCACATTTTGAAATATTATTATAAATTAACTTGTCGAAATATGTGTTTGATAGCCTTGTTTAATTAACTAGTCGGCCCTACTTTAAATCCAAGCCCGTCCTTATTTAATAGATAGTGTTACCCAACAAACTGTTGGGTTTCATTTCATCATGATTTCAAATTTATACATTTCCAAAAATAATCCTGAATCACCCTTCTCTCCTATCTCTCTCTCTCGGAAAAACAATGATTTAAAAATCGGACTGAACCGGCCGATTCAACTAGTTTAACTGTGAATCGCTCAGTAAATCGATCTGGATTATGCTAAGTCTGGGTCAATATACTGACCCCATGTGAACCGACAAAAACCGATCAAAACCGAATGAAACTGGTGACCCGAAAACCGTGTTCATTGGATTTTTTTATAAATTTTTGTGAAAAATATAATTATTAGGGATTGAACCATTGTCATAAAATAAGATATCATAACATCATAACCAACTATGCAAGTCAAGATATATACTTAACAACCTTTAATTAATAAACTTAATATAATATTCAAATTATTGTTATATTGAAATAATTAAAACTATAAATACTACTCCCTCCATACTGCATACTGTTAAAAGCGGCCATAAGGGAGTCGACACAAAAATTAAGAAAATAAAGTGTTGTGTTTAAATAAAATCCGAATGATGTATTTTAAAGGTAAAACCTTTTCATTTTTTGGAAAGTGACCACTTTTAGTGGGACGACCCAAAGAGAAATTACAGTCACTTTTAACGGGACGGAGGTAGTAGTACTTTTATTTTATTTAAATATTAAATTAATAATCATAAACTTATAAATAAAATTATTTTTTATACAAGTTTTTATATAAAATTTTAAAATAATTATCTTGTCGTATATATTTATATTTGTTAAAAATACTAGTAATTAATATAACTATTATTTCATTAAATATATAAAGTTATGAAATTTGATTTGACTTTTATATGTTAATTTATTTAAATATTTATATTCATATTTGAATATAATATAATATATAATATAATATACACAATTCGTCCGATTTTTTTGAAACGGTTCAATGGGTTGAACTAGTGACCTAGTGACCCTTTTACGAGACCGATTCGAGGACCGGTCCGGTTTTTAAAACATTAATGGGAAAAAATCAATCTCACTTTTATGCACATTGTTATCGTCCATCCTCTAGTTCGCCGCCACCACCACTATCTCGATGTGTTCGTTCCTCCTCCTCCTCCTCCTCCTTTGTGTCACCACCACCATCATGTTGTTGTCGTCTCTCCTCCTTTGCATCACTACCACCACGGAGTCTCTCTGCCGCCACCATCACGCTACTGTTGTCCCTTCTCCTTTGCGTCTTCGCTAACAACCTCTTATCTCTCACTATTGAACATATATGTAATCTATCGCTTCATTAGATCTGGAAGTTAACCGCCACCCCCATTTTCACGTTCTATTGATCAATGTCTGCTCGTCTTCTCTCTTTATTTGCGCCCTTACCATCTCCGGCGAAAAAAGAGTGTATAGTTGTGAATTAGAAGTGGAAACAATGCATTGTTTGTTATATTTTTGTTATGTTTTGTTCGTTGTGTTGTCGTGTCTAGCATTTAAGTTGTTTGTTTTCGAATTATTTTTAGTTCATTTTTACGCCGGTCTTGTTTTATTATGTTTGATGCAGGACGGAAGGAACAAGGATGAAATTGAGCTAGGAGTGGTGCAGAAGAGGCTGTTGGAGCAAAGTCGGACGAGGCAAGGTGAGACGAGCATGGCACGAGAATGAATCGAGTAGAAGAAGCCCAAAGGAAGACCGAATCCAAGCGCTCGCTAGGATGCAGGAAAAATGGAGGATAGAGGGGTTGGGCCAGCGAGCGGTCGCTGGGCCCGCCTCAACCAAGCGCCAAGAGAGCACAACCAGCAATCGCTGGCCGCAAGTTATGTTACGGGTTTTTAATGCTTTTGGGCGTCATTTCTTTAGAGGAAACCTCGATGTAACCCAGAAATACTCTCTCCAACATTATTTACTTGCTTTCTTAGTGTAGATTCTAGTGAATTCCAATGGTTTGAAGTGGATTCCGATTTGATTCTTACATTTCACTTAGTAAGTTTTCTTATGATGGTTTCCTTTTGCAATTCTACCATGTATATTATGCTTGGCTAGATTCTTACTAGGGTTGGATGTTAATGGTCTTGTTTGATGTTTGATTGATCCATGCTTGTTGATTAACTTGTTTTGATTGGAATTTAGTGCTTGATCACCATTGAATTCATGTATATATGTTTAAGTAGATTGATGAATTTCTTTTACATGTGGAATTGGGGTTAATCAACATTATTCTTTAATCGGAAACGTTTGAATAAGTGTTTGTGCAAAGTTAAGCAATTACTAGATGTGTGTGATTGATACGAAAGTGAATATCACGACTTAGTTTATAAAAATGAAAGTAATTTGCTAAGCAACCTCTCGTGTTCCTAACCAAGTATGAACGCATGGTCAATTTGATACCAAATAGGAGCTAAAGTATCCAATCCTAGACTTCAATCCTTTGGAATTCGCATTTAGTTGCTTTTGATCTTTAATTTGTTATTGAACACATATAAATCGTTATAGGCATATTGATTTTAGTACTTGTGTGTCTATTTTTTCTATTGTTTTGTGTTGTTTGTGTAGTTTTAGTAATTGTATTTTTCGTTTTTATTTTGTTAGGTGTTTCCAACCACAAGTTGCATTTGACTTCTTTGTTGTGGTGTTAGGTTGTGCATGCACGGACGCCGAAGTCTGAATTGAAGATTGACACCCGTACTTTCAAACATGCATCGCAAGAAGGAATTGCAAGCGATCAACCTGGAAGAAGAGGTTGGAAACGGATATCTTTTGGAATCGGGATATCAGTCAGATCATTCGGGAAGCACACCTCTTCAGAATTCAGACACCGACTGGAATGAATCAAGTTCACGAACAGTGATGGCGGCCCGACAAAGGAGAAAGTTGGCTAGACCGGTGATCGGAGCTTAGGCATCACCGATCGTGTTAGGGGAAGCAGCTCGGAACTATAAGCTGAAGAATATTCACTTCAACCAGCTACCATCCTTTTACGGCATGCCGGCGGAGGATGCATTAAACTTCATCAGGGAGTTCTATGCCATAGTTCAAACCTTCCCTCTTGGAGGTTTGAACGAAGACCAGTTGAAGATGAGATGTTTTCCTTACACACTGAAGGACCGAGCTAAGACATGGTTTATGTCTTTAGCTCTTAATTTCCTTCAGAATTTGAATCAGGTGTCCGAAAAGTTTATGTCAAAGTGGTATCCAAACCAGTAGACGCAAGAGGTGAGGTCACAATTGGTGACCTTTACGCAGATGGATGGAGAGCCTCTTCACGAGGCTTGTGAACGGTTTAAAGGTTTATAGATGCAGTGCCCCCACCACAATTTATCTCCGGAGCTGCTCAACCAATTCTTCTATGAGAGCCTCCACCATAATTTCTAATATATGGTGGATAATGCATCCGGAGGAGATATCAAGAATAAGACTACAGAGGAGCTGATCGAAATCTTTGAGAACATGGCTGGGAACTCTCAACAAAGGAGCTCAAGAGGCCAGAAGAAGAAGGTTAATGAAGCAACATCGAATAATGATATGGTGAGGCAGCTGGCGGAGCTCACTAGACAAGTTTAGGCTATCCGGACTGCGGATGAGCAGCCGAGGAAAGGTCATTTGAATTAGACATGTGGAATATGTGGAGAGTTTGGGCACGGTACAAATCTATGTGCACGTGGATTTGATTCCAGTATGGGATATGAGGAGCAAGTTAATGCTTAGGTGAATACTCTTCAAGGATTTCAACCATGACCAAAGTTCAATCTTTACTTGAAAACGTACAATCCTGGATACCGTTATCACCCCAATCTCTCATGGAAGCAATAAGCACCACAAGGGCAACAAATGTCGCCTCAACAAGGATTCCAGCAGTTTTCACCACCACTACAACAACAACCTCAGTCTTTTGAAAGGTTTCGGTGGAAGAGACCTTGAATAGGGTTATTGAGGTGCATAACAAGAGGTTTGAAACTGTTGAAGCTTCGATGAAGAGAATTGAAACTCAAGTTGGTCAGCTAGCCGAAACCATGGGAGAATTTGTGCAAAGCAGTAGTAATGACAAGCTTCCTAACCAGGCTAAGTGAAGTTGTTTGGAAGGTGTCGAGCTCACGACATTAAACGAGAGCTTAGTGGGAGGCAACCCACGTTAAACTTTTTAATTTATTTCATGCTTTTATTTGATCTTAGGTTTGTTTTCTTTGTTTAGTGTGTTGAGAGATTCATGGGAATGTTACATTGTGTAGGGAAGTGTTGGGATGAACGAAGAATTCAAGAATGGAGCACGAAACAAAAGTGAAGTGAGTCTGAACCCCAGCGGGCGCTGGGATTCCAGCGCTTGCTGGAGTTTAGAAAAGTGGCCGTCAAAGAGAACAAGCCAACTATCGTTGGATAGCCAGCTATCGCTGTGATGCCGAGAAATGCGGGGTCAGAGAGCATCTCCCAGCGGTCGCTGGGAATGCGTTATCAGCGTGCAAAATACTCCCCCCAATGACTTTTTTCTCACTTTTATCATATCTTTTCCTCCTCTTCCTCCTTAAACACGAAACCCTACCCAAAAATCCTTCCAATTCCTCCATCTTCCACCAAAATCTTCCTTTCAACTCCCAAATCTCACTAACCCATTCCATTCCCCACCTTTTCATCCATTAAATCTCTAAAATCCAAATTCTCCATTCCTACCCAATTCCCTCCATCTTTTAATATAATTTCCTACTACTTTCACTCCCAAACCATCCCAAAACACTTCTAAACCTTCAAAATTCCCAAGAACACGAAGAACAGGTATGATTATTAGATAGCCGAGGAGGAAGCCGAGAAATCCCAAGAGAACATCCAAAAGCTCTTCCGCAATTGCAAATTCCCCATCTACAATCACGGTAAAGGTCAAATTTTTAAGTATTTAATTGAATTACCGTTTATTATAGGCCACCCTTATGATTGTAATTTGCTTACTAGACTTCATTTGCGTTCCCCACTTCGAACTTATTTGAGAACTTTAAGGCTTTTAAACTTGCTGATAGTGGTGCATTAGAGGGTTATAGTGATGTGTCATATGAATTTATATCGACTTTTGAGTTGTATGACGATTATAACTCTTTTAATTATAGATTATTAGGCTCTAAATTCTGTGTTACTCGCTCTGAAATGCATGCTGTGTTTGGTTTTACCTCTTCGCGGGGTGCGGCTACAAGAACCCCTGAGGGATATAATCCTGTAGCCGCGTGGCATGAACTTATCGGGCTCAATTTCATTAGGGATGATGCCATTTCCTTTCTGCACAAATTTATTGCATATAATGTTTGGGAAAGGAGCAAGCCAACAAAATGAATGCTAGTGAGTGTTTTCTTCTCTCCGCTGCTATGAAGGGACAAAAAATGTGTATCACATCTTTCATCTGGTCCCAATTGGAGGGGATTAAACATCAAAAGAAAACTCACCCCACCTTAGCATACATTCCATATCGACTTGTTATGCACTATGGTTTGCAGGTACCCGATACTTATGGAGAAGTGGAAAGCATCAATCTCACCACCGCGTTCCTGAAGAATGTTGGCCTCCTAGCCCCCTTGGAGACTTCCTTTGTTCCTTATGAACAACGGGAGTGCGTCCGCTGCTTCAGAGAGCGTGAGGCGGCATTGGAGAGAGCGGGCAGAGCTGGCATGTCAGCTGAGGGTGCTCAGATATCAGAGGAGGAGGCTCCCACCAGTGCTGATACCGAGATGGAGGAGCCCGTGCATGAGGGCGGCCAGTCCGGCGGATTCATGGGGTTGGGAGAGAGGGTACCAGAGCGGCTACGAGCAGGGCGGCTTTGCTAGCAGATCCGGTTACTTCACAAGGGATGATTTCCAGAGCTTCCAAACCAACCCCTTTGCGAGGTTGGATTCACAAGCCAACACCCTCCAATCCATGGACACTCGACTCCAGTCTATCGATATTTGGCCAGATGGACGAGACTTCATCCCCATCATCCTCCAGCATCAGATTACCAGGATCCACAGGATCCACTAGGGCATTAGTTTCTTTTTCTTTTTATTTTTCTTTTAAGTTTTTCTTTTGTTTATTTATTTTGTTCGGTTTTATGTTTTGTTTGTTTTGTTCTTGTATGCAGGTACCAACTCTAGGAGTCACCTGACTTTTGGACTTGTTGCCGACTCTTTGTTATCAGGGAAGTCCTCATTACTCTTCTTCTTTAATTCCTACTACGAGGGCGTAGTAGGGTTTAAGTGTGGGGGGTGTATGTTTGATTTCTTTCATGTGTTATTACTTTTCATTATGTTTTTGTTTTTAGTCTATGATGTCCCCATCTTAACGATTTGTACGTCTATTTTCTTATTCGATCACTATATGTTGACAAATATTTATGGTTGATATGTGAGCCGTGTATGTGACATGAATGGTGGTAGACTTAGCTTAGGTTCAGGTCTTGATTGAGCTAAGTTGTATGGTTGAGATGTTACGTGGGGCATGTTGCTTTGCTAGTTGGTGTGTATAGTGATCATGATTTGGATTATGAGTGACTACTCTCTAGAGTCTATGTGTCCGGTTCCCTTGAATAAAAAAATAAAAAATAAAGAGTTTTAACTCTTCAAAATAATAATAATAATAATAAACGTTAGAAAGGCGTAATTGAGTAAGACGAGTCGAGTTCGTGGGTTCTACTCCGCTTATCATAGATAATGAGTATGGGAAACCACATCGGGGTACTCAATGTGATCCATTGATGTTTAGACCCGATGATTACACCCTTATGCGGACTTGCTTGTTTTACTTTAAGTTTAGGGGAACTGGACGTGTGGATAATAGGGAGATGTGAGATTGTGCATATATCGTGATCATGTGCATATCGATGAACTTAATAACGGGCAACATTGCATCTTGATTGAGTGACCGAATACGATTAGAAATTGAATCTAATCTAAGTCTTGGTGTGAAAGTATGCTTGGTGGTTAGGCTTGCATGTTAACTATTGATATGAATAGATACATTGTGATTGGATTTTGCTTAAGGAAAAGGAAATGATTAAGTGTGGGGGAGTTGTTTGTTATATTTTTGTTACATTTTGTTCGTTATGTTGTCGTGTCTAGCATTTAAGCTGTTTGTTTTTGAATTATTTTTAGTTCATTTTTACGCATGTTCTTGTTTTATTGTGTTTGATCCAGGACGGAAGGAACAAGAATGAAATTGGGCTAGGAGTGGTGCAGACGAGGCCGTTGGAGCAAAGTCGGATGAGGCAAGGCGAGACGAGCATGGCACGAGAAGGAATCGAGTAGAAGAAGCCCAAAGGAAGACCCAACGGTCGCTAGCATCCCACCGCTCGCTAGGATGCAGGAAAAACAGAGGACATAGGTGTCGGGCCAACGATTGCTGGGATCCCAGCAGTCGCTAGGCCCGACTCAACCAAGCGCCAAGACAGCACAGCCAGCGTAGAAGGATGAAATTGATTCATGCTTGTTGATTAACTTATTTTGATTGGAATTTAGTGCTTGATCACCATTGAATTCATGTATATATGTTTAAGTAGATTGATGAATTGCTTTTACATGTGGAATCAGGGTTAATCAACATTATTCTTTAATTGGAAACGTTTGAATAAGTGTTTGTGCAAAGTTAAGTAATTACTAGAGGTGTGAGATTGATACGGAAGTGAATATCATGACTTAGTATATAAAAATGAAAGTAATTTGCTAAGCAACCTCTCGTGTTCCTAACCAAGTATGAACGCATGGTCAATTTGATATCAAATAGGAGCTAAAGTATCCAATCCTAGACTTTAATCCCTTGGAATTCGCATTTAGTTGCTTTTGATCTTTAATTTTTATTGAACACATATAAATCGTTATAGAATGTTTAAGATTTCCTTCTTTGTATTGTAGTACTAGTATTTAATAGCCCTGCATAGTCTTCCGTGAGATACGACATTAGGGTCAACTTGGCATGTATTATAACACTCATTTTATGGCGAGAAATTGATATACGTTTTATGGCGAGAAATTGATATACGTTTTAGGCTGAACATGCATCACGTTGTAGAGATATAACATTATCAATTTTCATTGTTTATAAAAATATGCGTAGAAAAATTGATTAAATTGTATTTGTATATGTTGGTCCCGAAAGAGCTAGATTGGTGTATGGGGGGGGGGGGAATACACCAATTCAAAACTTTTTAGGTTTTCTTGTTTTATATTAATGTATATAAGGTTTAAGCACACTTAAATATTAAGATAGCTTAGAGTAGTCAAACAAATCTTCTTAGTTAAGCAGATTTAATCTTACTCAGATAATACCTTATGTGTGAAAAACAGTAATCAAGAATAATGAAAACAAATTTAAACTTGATTAAAGTTGTGTGCGGAATATGGTGGTTAATGCTCTTTTTAATGAGAAAACGTTTTCTTTTGTGACAATATTATCAACCAAGATTTTGAAGCAAGAGTATGAAGAAGATGATGAAGTAAATGAGAAATAAAGAACACAAGCAGTTAACATGGTTCGGGATAAATTGTCCCTACGTCCACGGCTCGATCAAATCTAGATCGAATAACTTTACTAGCTTTCTCCTTTCTTTTTACTCGTTGAGTACGAGCCATAAGAATTATCAAATCTAGATAACTTCTTGTGATTACAAATCTTCTTCCTAAGATTGAAAACTACAACCTTGGAATACAACTGGATCAAATCTAGATCCAAACTTGATTTTGTAGAAATAGGTTTTCCAGAAAGCTAATCTTCAAAAACTGTAAACACTACAGAGAATTCTTGAAGGTTGGAAGTGTTTTGAACGTTGAGAGCTTGAAGATTTTAGCATAGTAATAGCAGGATAATAGCTTGAATTCGTACATCTTTCTGGAGGTGAAGGTGGTATTTATAGCCTCTTTGAAGAAACTATTCGTTGGAGACGAAGATGTCCTTTCCTCATTGCATTAATGGCTGCATTAAATGCATGGCAGAGATGTTGAGACACGCGCTGCCAAAAGAGAGTTGTTACCACCTATCACGCGATTCCCCAGTGTATTGCCATACTTGGGATGATTTACCGTACAGGAAGATTGATATTCTTGTACTTCATTCCTTAAATTGTGCCGTTGATGTGACAATACACCGAGCGGTTGACTTATGACAAATTTAGGTATGTCTCCAGTCCACCGTAACAATGTTAAGGATGTTTAGCAGCTCGCTGTCTTGCAATAGGTGCATCTTGTTTCCTACAATAGCTTTGATACGAGCTGTCCACATTTGTTAATTGGTTTGATTCCATATTAACTTATAATTCTTGATCTTGACCTTTGGAGAAGTTTGAGTGAACATATCGTCTTTGAATTACGATCTATTGTCCATATGTCTCGCTCTTCCATAATCTCTAGTTGTTCCATAATCTCTAGCTGTTCCATAATTTCTAGTTGTTCTTTGCTTGACCGGGAATCTACTAAACAACAGCTAGAAAGACAGATGGTATATTATTATCCATCTGTACTCTTTACAATCTCTAACAGATAGATCACTAAAAGTTAGTTTGAAAAACTCAAACTTCCTTTTACAATGTTGATCTTGAACTATTTAAAGAACAGATTCCAAAACCACAAGATAGACATCGAGCTGTTAATCTATGGACAGATCGTAAACTCGATCTGTTCAAAGATTAACACTCTTTACATAAGTTCAAGTCTTGTGATTATATACATAGGACAGATTGAAAAGTTTAATACATGTAGTAAACATTCTACCATCTGCTTCTTTTTAAAAAACACTAGCTGTTACTAAAGAACATACTTGGTTTAACTAAATGTGGTTTCGAAGAACATTATCAAAACCAAAATTGTGGGGTTCCCAACAATTTCCCCCTTTTTGATGATGTCGAAGCCAACACTTTACATTATTGGCTAAGAGAGATAAGCAGAGAGATGATAAAATGAAATAGTTAAAGCATTAATGAGAAACAAGTATAAAACATTGCCTGGACAACAAGGTTTTGTCATCAGGTTGTTTTTGGATCAAAAAATGTTCATTATTTTCATTCACTTGTTGCTTAGCTGTTACATATAGAGAAATACAATCAAGACAGCGAGCTGTTAAATTACAAAGTGAAGAAAAAAAATTAAACATCATTTTTGTGAAGCTTGGCTTTGATCTGCTGTTTGTTTCCTTGACTGTTCTGCCAGCCTTGCCCTCCTCGCTTCAACCATCTCTCTCCTCCTCAACTCCGAGGGTACTCCAAAGCTCGCATAGATGCCATTGAATACCCGTCTGTAGTCTTTATTGTTGAGGTCAATCGGGTATCCCATGGCCTTTGCAGAATGATTTATGTGATTGAGTATTGCTGTGTGATCCACTTCTGTTGTTCCTTGGATCCTTGGATAAAGAATTGTAGTCTTCTTTGGAGCAGTTAGAGGTTGGTTGGTCATAGCAGACTGCCTGTGTAGATAATCCACGAATGATTGCTTTTTGTGTTTCTTGAGGAAATCTCTAAACAGTTCGTCCACATCTCCTCCTTCCAAATTTTCATCCATCAGATAGTAGTGCTGCACAACAAATTCCTTGATAAGCTGATTCCATTTAGAGGCCTTCTTTGTGTGCAGCCATGTTAAGTTTTGAGCATCCTTCAATTGATATTTTTCAAAAAATTTGAATACGGGATTGGTAGGCTTATCTTCTTCAGCATCTGTTGTTTCCTCCTCCATTCATTCTTTCTGTTGCTTTGCCTTTTCAGCCACAAATAGCTCCCGAAAGTCTGGGTTCTCTATCTGTTTCGCTTTATACCCGGCTAGGAACATTTCTTTTGTCAGATCATCGTCTGTTGCTATCTTTTTCCCTTTCTTAGCAGCTAGAGCTACAGCCTCCTCCATTCTCCTCTTCTTCTCTTCATTTTCTTTCTGTATCTGCCTAGCCTCTGCTACTTGTTTCGGATTCATCTTCCTTGATGGTTGTTTTCTTTTGGTAGCAGCAGAAGGCTTTTTCTTATGTTGGACAGCGGGCTGGATCTCCCGTTCTTCCCCCTTTTCGACATCATCAAAATCTTTCGAGATGATGAGCTTAAGGGAGGCAATCTCCTCAGCCATGTCCTTGAACTTCTTGTCCATCTCTTCTGTATACTGCAGGAATGTGGAAATGTTGCCCTTGTCTTCATTGAATTGTTTTTGAGAGGAGAGGGAGTGCTTCTTGAAGTCAGCGGACATATCGCTGTGTCCGACCTTCATGTCAGTTATAGTTTTATTTATCTTGAATACTTCATCTCCAGTGACAAAATCCTTCTCTTTGAGCTCCTTTTCTAGTACTGGTTTGAGAGCAGCAGGTAGACAAGTGGATAGCACAGCTGGGACTACTCGTTGCACAACAGTTGGAATGGTGTTGTGTTCCATATCCTCCAGCTGTTTCTCCACCTGCTTCTTTACTTCAGTAATCATCCGTGCACCAGCTTCGTTCATTTTGGTTTCAAATTTGTCAACTTTGTCTTGGAAGTTAGATAATTTGCCCTCAATCTGTTTCTTGTAGCCATCAAACACTTCTCTATCACTATCCAAGTCTTTGTGCAGTTCATTGGATAGAGAAGTGTGAGCACGCTCGAAATTAGCCTCTGCTACCCTAATTGTCGTTTCAGCAGCAGTCTTGACAAAATTGGCTAAGGCAGCAGATCGATTATTGATCCGAGTATGAATAAGCTGGCTGACCTGCTCCTTTGTCAAAACTGGATCGATAGTTTGCATCAGCAGATCGTCCAAACAAAAGTGCTGATAATCAGCTGGTGCAGTGGCCTGGGTAAAAATTTCTTCAATAACTTCTTCCTTCTTTTCTTCTTTCCCTTCTTCCATCTGTCCAACATTAATTACAGCGTCATCGACCTGTTGAGTCTCAGCTTTTTCCATCTGTTCTTCCTCATCGGCAATCCCTTCCTCCATTTGTTCTACTTCAATGATAGTTTCGTTGACTTCAGCGACAGGGGGCTGTGAAGTAGAGGCTTGTTTCACAATTGGAGAACTTTGACCAATAGATTGGTCAAGAAAGTTGAGAGCAGCGTCAAAGTCTCCGGACGTTAAATCAACGACATTGTTGAAGAATTCCTGTTTTGTGGAGTAGTATGAAGTAAGATCAATCTTTAGAGCAGCTGCTTCCTCCTTCATCTTCGTCAAGACATATGTACGAAAGTATTGTCGTGCGTCAGGAATATCAAGAAACCCAAAATACGTAATCAATTTGTTCTCCTCCACCTTGAGGTCACTGATGGTGAACAGCAGCAGGATTGCCTCCAAAACATAGAATTTGCTATCTCGAATGTCGACATAGACTTGGAATCGTTTGGCCATGTCAAGAGCGGTGGGAGTGAGCTCGATTCCTGGCAAACTCTTGAGAACAACATCTGATGCTGCATCTTTCATCTGTTCAAAGATCATATGTGCACCCATCAGCCGTTTGATCATGTCTTCTGCTGGCTGTTCATGAAGGTTTACTGCTACATCAGCTTCATTAATAACCATAACCGGCTCTGCAACATTTGAGGTAGCCTCCAACTCATCCAACAATTTGCGAGCCGTGGGTTTGGATTTTTCTTTGATAGCTCTTTTCTTTGGTGCTTCTTTGCAGCCTTCATCTTTTTCTCCACAACGGGAGATGATTCCTTGGAAGCTTTTTGTTTCTTTTTCCCAGCAGCTGGCTGTACATCCACATATGTTTTCCTCTTTGTTGGTTCAATAGCGGCCTGTGCAGCTGCAGCTTCGCCCACTGTTCTTGGTTTCTTAACTAGCATGACCCACTCAGCATTCGATCTGCCAATAGCTATCATGGCTTCCCTAATTTTAGCATCTGTCACCTTTACAAAAATCTGAGCTGCAATCCCCAGAGACATCTCGATCTGATGTCTGGATTTTGGTACAATCAGATCTTGGTCAAATTCCATGGCCTTGTGCCATTTGTCCTTGTTGTATACCCCATCAATTATGGTGCTGATTTTGGTGGACAGGCGGAGAGGTCGCTTAACGTGAAGATGAATGCAGTCTTCATCTGCGTTCTGTCGGAGGTCGATCTGCTTTTCTTCGTCAACGATGAGCTTGAGTAATGATCTGCCCCAGTTGATGTCGAGATTCAGAAGTACAGCTGCCAGTACTTTGAGCTTTATTGGAGTCACCGCATCAAAAGTTCCTTGATGACCCAAAAATACTTTTTGAACAAAGTCAAGAAGCATGCAGTATGTAGGTAGCATTAAACTCCTTGTGATGGCTTTTCCATCCCACTCCATAGGTTGTGCTACCATTAAGTTTATGGCCTCCGCTATCTGCTCGTGCGTAACATCCTCAATCATTCTCCCTTCATCAGTTAGATCGTACGTGTTTAGGATCATATCGATCACTTGTTTTCGCTCATTTGCTTCTTTGCCGATTGGTAGCTCGATCGAGTACTCATCATTATCCTCCTCCATCCAAGAGCAGTAAAAGAGAGCCACTTGGCGAGGGAGATAGAATCGGGGCTCCTTTATAATTATCTTGTGAAAACCTAAAAGAATCACAAGAAATCTGTTAAGTATAGGGCACAGTTTGAAATTTTGCATCAGGTAGGTTTGAACAGATCGAGTTTACAATCTGTAGTTTGACATTTCGCTGTTGGTGAATACAGTTAGATAGCAGGTTAAATTGTGAGTCATTAACACAGAATTAAACCTGATTAGTCCAAATCATGCTTGAATTATGAATTTTTGACTTTATTTCTTCTAAGTCGCAGAACATATGAATTAATGAGTTGCGATACCATCAAATATACATCATTATGCAAGTTAAGTTTACAGTTTGATGTTTTATGCAACATTATATAGCTAAATAGTGGACATAATCAATATTTATCAAAGCATTCATATTTTGCAGAGCTTCGTAAGTGAACAACTAACATTAAACCCTAGTTCATGCATTTCTAAACAGTTAAGCAACCTGAACAAGCTTCGATTTTTGAAAAGAGGTCATCAAGGAGAGAATATCCATGATGACTGAGAACAACTCTTGGTTCAGGGGTTAATCTTGCTTCAATCAATTGAAGCATTTTGGAAACGGGAATCGGTGAAGCAGCATGCGACGAAGAAGAACTTGCTTCGGAGTTGGTCATTTTAATAGATGTGTTTTAGGGCAAGGTTTTAGGACAGGGTTTGAATGTTAAATATTTGAATATTCAAGCTTTAACAATGGCGGTTTGAGAGAAATATATATGTGTGTAGGAGATGAAACAGTCAAACTACCATATATATATAGACAAATCAACGCGTAGGATTAAAGGATGTAAAGTAAATTAAATCTACGGTTGAGAATACTCCCTGAAGCAATGATTTTGCCGCCTATTTCATCTTTTTAACTTCACACGCTATAGGGTGTGGCGTCAACATGTCACATCTTTGCAGTCGCGCGAAAATCGAGGTTTGCTGCATTTAATGATCTTTCCCTTTTCTCTCAATTTTCTGACACTTTCGACTCATGATATTTTCTAAATAAATGATATTCAATGTTAATCATTAGTAATAAATAATGTGATGAAGGTTGGATAAATAACCGAGCGAATTAAATTCCCCCTTAATGAACGCCAGACAGATCGTTTGAAAACAATCTGTTCTTTGACAATATCTCGCTGTTGAGTAAATGAAACATCTAGCTGTGTAGGATTAGTTTTTAGATGAGCAGCTAGACTTTGAAGTTTTCAACAGATCGTTGTTGTTGAAATGTCAAGGATAAATTATTTTTCTCTTTCACATGTTCCCCCTTTATTGATGCACCAGATTGTTGGTTCAATCTGTCTTTTAGGTTTCCCTACAACAGCTAGTTGTCAAGATGATTTATCTAGCTGTGGAAGTTGTCAATCAAGAGATAGAATGATTAATCAACAGAAGGAAGGGAAAAATAATGTAACAACAGATCGTGTTGTACCATTTACTATCTGTTGTTTACACTTGTACCGTTTTCGATTAGGTTGATTAGTCCTAACTTGCCACAAAGCATTTTGAATCTGTCCTCAGCTAATGCTTTCATTAGAATATCAGCTCGCTGCATATCAGTATGAATTTTCTCTATCTTGATATGCTTTCTTTCCACGTGGTCACGGATAAAATGATGACGAACATCCACGTGTTTGCATCGAGTATGAAGTACTGGATTTTGTGTTATTGCTATGGCGCTCGAGCTATCACAAAATATTTCAACATCATCCATCTGTACTTTGTAATCCTTGAGCTGCTATTTGAGCCATAAAATTTGTGCAGTGCAACTTCCTGCAGCCATGTACTCTGCTTCTGTTGTTGAGGTTGCAACCGAAGTTTGCTTTTTAGAAAACCACGAGATGAGCTTGCTTCCAAGAAATTGGCAAGTTCCAGATGTGGATTTTTTGTCCAGCTTGCAACCTGCATAATCAGAATCAGAGTAACCAGTTAATTCAAAATTATCATCACAAGGATACCATAAGCCTATTTCAATAGTTCCTTTGAGATAACGTAATATTCTTTTGGCTGCTTCCAAGTGGGATTCTCTTGGACTAGCTTGATACCTAGCACAGACACCAACAGCAAAAGTAATATCAGGTCGACTTGCAGTTAGATATAAGAGCGAACCGATTATACCACGATACTGTTTTACATCTGTTTCCTTCCCAAGTGCATCAGGACCAATCTGTCCATTAGTTTGCATAGGAATTTTTACTGGTTTACTGTCTTTAACACCAAATTTTGTGATGAGATCGTTGATGTATTTGGATTGATTGATTTGAATCTCATCAGCAGATTGTTTGACTTGCAGGCCTAGGAAGAAGTTCATTTCTCCCATCATTGACATCTTGTACCTATCCTGCATTAGCTTGCTAAATTTGTTACAAAGGAATTCAGATTTGGATCCAAAAATAATGCCATCTACATAAATTTGAACAAAAAGGATATAATCTTAAACTTTGATGGTGAATAACGTCTTATCCACTGATCCTCGTTTGAATCCCGACTGAAGTAAAAATGTGGACAGTGTTTCATACCAAGCTCGAGGAGCTTGTTTTAGTCCATATACTGCTTTAGCCAATCTGTACACCTTGTTTTCATCTTCAACCTCAAATCCAAGTGGTTGTTCCAAGTATACTTCTTCTTCCAGAATTCCATTTAGAAATGCACTTTTTACGTCCATCTGGAATACTTTGAATCGTTGGAAAGCTGCATAGGCAAGAAATAGTCTGATAGCTTCTAGTCTTGCCACATGTGCGAATGTTTCATCAAAATCAATTCCTTCTTGTTGGCAGTATCCCTTGGCGACTAATCTTGCTTTGTTTCTTACCACTTCACCCATCTCATCTCTTTTGTTCTTAAATATCCACTTGAATCCTATAACACCTTGATGTCTAGGTCGATCCACCAAGTACCATACGTCATTTCTTTTGAACTCATTTAATTCTTCTTGCATGGCATTGATCCAATCTGAGCTTTACAATGCTTCTGCGATGTCTTTAGGTTCGGTGTGAGCGAGATAGCAGCTTAGTAATGCACTTTCTCCATGCATTCGTCTAGTTTTGACTCTATCTGTTGGGTTCCCAACAATGAGATCAGATGGATGGCTGTCTACCCATTTTCTTCGCCTTTTCATTTCTTCCTCAGATACTTCGATTTCCAATTCTTCGGGTGGATTCTCGAATTCGAGATGATCTGTAATAGGAACTTCATAGAGATTGTCAGCGTTTAAATTAATACTTGATACATTTACCAAGTTTTGAACAGATGGTTGTTGAGTTGTAGGTGAAGCAAATTAAAATTTTGTTCATCAACAGATGGTTGTGAACACTTTTCATGCGAAGTTCCCCCTTCATCTGTTCCCCCTAGCTGTGATGTTTCTTCATCTGCATCTGTCCCCCCTTGCTGTGATATAGTTTCAGCAGGTGGACAATCTTCTTCTTCTCCCTCTTTTCTTGGACTCCATAGTAGAATATCATCAATTAGTTGACTCTCGGAGTTCTTAAGGGTGGAGGAAGGTGAATTCTTGTTTGGTTGAACATCATCTGTTCCTGAACACTCAAAAGAAGATTCGTCAAATACAACATGAGGTGTTACTTCCACAACAAGAGTTCGCTTATTAAAAACACGATAAGCCTTACTAATGTCAGAATATCCTAAAAATATTCCTTGATCAGTTTTGCTATCAAATGTTTTTAATTGAGTTTTCCCATTATTGTGAATGTAACACTTACATCCAAAAGAACGAAAATAAGTTAGAAGAGGCTTCATGTTATTCCACAGCTCGTATGGAGTTTTGCCATGACGTAAGGTGATAACAGATTGATTCTGTGTGTAGCATGCAGTGTTGATTGCTTCTACCCAGAATTTCTTTGGAAGATTGATTTCATTTAGCATGGTTCTAGCTACTTCCTTCAACGATCTGTTGCGCCTTTCTACAATTCCATTTTGTTGTGGCGTACGGGCTGCTGATGTTTGATGTTGAATTCCCATCTTTGAGCAATAAGCTTCGATCATTTGATTGATGAATTTAGTCCCACGATCAGATCAAATTGTGATGATTGATTTTTCTTTTTGATTTGATAATCTGTTGAGAAGATCAGGTAGTTTTTCAAGGGTTTCCTTTTTCTTATACATAAAAATAACCCAAGTAAATCTAGAAAAATCATCAATAATAACTAATGTATATTTTCTACCATTTACACTTAATGGAGATACAGGTCCAAAAAGGTCTAGGTGTAGAAGTTCTAATATTCTGGTAGTGGAGTGTGCTGCCTTGGTTGGGAAAGATGCTCTTGTTTGTTTTCCCACTTGACAAGCTTCACATACATGGTCTCTGTCATATTTTTGATGCAGTAGACCTTCTACCAATTTATCCTTGACCAGCTTGTTGATTGATTTGAAGTTGAGGTGGCTTAAGCGTTTGTGCCATAACCAGCTGGTGGAAGAACTTGATGCAGTTACAAGACAGATTTCAGTCTGTTCATTCCATTATACAATGTACAATCTGTCCTGCAAAATTCCGGTAAGAAGAATTTCTTCTCCTTCCAAGTTCTTTACTAGACATTTATTAGCGGTGAATTCTACTCTTTTATCATTAGCACAAAATTGACTAATAGATAATAGATTGTGATTTAAGCCTTCAACATAGGACACATTTTGTATAATTGTGTTACCAACATGGAGATTGCCATAACCTCGTGTATATCCTTTTGAGTCACCTCCAAAAGTTACAATTGGTCCATTGATTTCTTTGAAGTTGGATAACAATTCTTTATTGCATGTCATATGCTTGGAACATCCACTGTCTAGTATCCATACCACGCCCCGAGCTGCATCTTTTCTTCTCCTTGATTTCCTAACCTGCAAATATGTATCATTCAGCTACCCTACAGATTGAGGGTGCGTTGTTAGTAGACAATGTTTCTTTTGGAACCCAAATCTGTCTAATAATCGAGACATTGTTAGATGCTCGAATTTGTCTCCCGCTGAAGTCGATGCATACAATTGGCTTCTTGTATGCATGTGTTGAGGTTTGAGCAGATTGAAATCTGTGAGCAGATGTTGTTCTTTGTTGATCAGTTGGATGACTTCTTTTGATAGGAGTATCCTGCTGTTGATAACCTCTTTTCGATTGATTATATTTTTGAGCAGGTGGTTTTGCTTGTTGAGGTCTAGCTCCTGGAGTTGAGTTCCTTTGTGGTTGATGAGGCTTTTGTTGCTTTGGTGGTTGTCGTATCAGTACTGCTTGTGGTTGTATTATATTTTGATTTTTGAGATTTACCACCTTTTCTTTACCTTGATCCTTAACAAATTTCCCGGATGGAGGTCCTTTGTCAATTCCATTAAACCATATTCCTCCACGATCTAATGATCTCTTTTGCATGTCATTGATGAGATGAACTCTATCTGACTTTTTGTGGATGTAATATTAAACATCGTGCTTAAATTATCCACCTTATTGTTGGCTGACGATTCTCTTCCAATCAATTATGAGACCTTAGCAGTGAGCGCGTAGACTTCTTCACTTTTGTTCTTGATTTGTAGAAGCATCACCTTTTCTGTTGGTCCCGAAAGAGCTAGATTGGTGTATGGGGGGGGGGGGGGAA
>JAPKLX010000496.1:4606-17645 GCA_026898415.1 Leonotis leonurus
TTAAAAAGCTGAACCAGCAAGTCTTTAACAGAAAGCTGAACCAGCAAGTCTTTTAAAAGAAAGCTGAACCAGCAAGTCTTTTAAAAGAAAGATGAACCAGCAAGTCTTTAACAGAAAGCTGAACCAGCAAGTCTTTTAACAAAAAGCTGAACCAGCAAGCCTTTAACAGAAACCAGAGAGACTCAAAACCAGCAAGTCTCAAGACAGAATGCTAAACCAGAGAGACACAAAATCAGCAAGTCTCAAGACAGAATGCTAAACCAGAGAGACACAAAATCAGCAAGTCTCAAGACAGAATGCTAAACCAGAAAGTCTCAAACAGTAAATGAAGCTAGTCAACTTTAACAGAAAGTTGAAACAGAAAAGCTTCAGCCAGAAAGATGGAAGATGCTTCAGCCAGAAAGTGGTTAACGTATACTCTACCAGAAAGTACCTCAACCAGAAAGTGTCTAAGTCAATATTCAACCAGAAAGACACTAGACAAGAGAGGACACAACCAGAAGGTTAGAAGCAAACCAGAAAGAGCAGAACCAAACCTGTCGATGAAGCATTAAAGACTTTCCATTGAAGATTTGGAAATTGAATCACTGATTGACACGGAGAAGGAAAGCAATCACAGATGATCTGCTTACCAATCATAGAAGATTCAATCAACAACTCTACAAGGAAAGAAGAGATATAATTGATTGACAATCCACAAATCAAATCACGTCAATCAACAAACGGCTAGAATTTCAAATTCAGAGCCTATATATGTTTGAAGTTTCAAAGTCTGTAGATCTACGCAAGCGCTATACTGTAGAAATATTCTCAAGCATTCTATCTCCAAATCAGACAAAAACTTCAAACCATTCGTGATCGCAATCACACCTCGATTCAAGTCTGTCTTATCGAGAGAAGAAGGAGATCTTTACTAGCTAGTAGTTTTCTAGTGGATTAACGTGAAGATAACCTGTTTACAGTAGTTTTCTGTAAGTTGTAAAGGGACACGACCCTTATTCGTGCATAAGTTTCAGTTAGATTGTACTTGGAACTTGTGGCTCGTTCTCAGCGAGGTTAAATAAGAAGAGTATCCTAGTAGTGGATATCTAATCCAGTTTGGATTAGACCGTGGACGTAGGGGGTTTCCCGAACCACGTAAAAATAACTGTGCCATTTAAATTCTGCATTTTATATTCAGTTGTTTTTATTCTGCATCTATCATACTCATTCAAATCTGCATTCTTAATCAACCTCTAAATACTCGATTAAGTGTTCAAAAGATTTTCTTAATAAGAGCACCGACTAAGTCCACCATTATTCCGCACACTGTACATTGCTGGAAATTAAGTTCACACTTACTTTCTGCTTTGTATATCTCACTTGAGAGGTCCTATCTGGATAGAATCTAATCGATTAGATAATCACTTTGTTCTATCAACTTGAGCAATCTGTATTTCAGAAAGCTTACATCTCTCTGATTGAAATAGTCAAGTAAACTGAAAAAGTTTGCATTTGGTGTATTCCCCCCCCATACACCAAACCTTGCTCTTTCGGGACCAACAGTGTAGTTTAGACTTTGAGATTCACAGACACTTAGTCGATATCATCTGATTTCAGCTTTTGAGTGTTGATCTGGTTGTAGTCATTTTGGTCAAAGTTGATCTGGTCAAGGTCGATCTGGTCAAGTACAAATTGATATCGATCTGGTCATAGTTGATCTGGTTGAACCCAGGTTAACATTAATCTGGTCTTGCACGATCTGGTTCAACTTTCTGGTTGAGAGTTTCTGTTTCGACTTTCTGTTTGAGAGTTGATCTGGTTCAACACTTTCTGTTTGAGACTCTCTGGTCCAACTTTTTGGTTGAGTTGATCTGCTTCAACTTTTTGGTTGAGACTCTCTGGTTCAACTTTCTGGTTGAGAACACAGGATAGTTCTGTTGAATCATTTATGTCTGCTTTTGTCTATTTAACATTCTGGTCCTTCTGACTGACTAAAACAGAATGATTTTATAGGATGGAATCCTAAACAAGATAAGACATAACAAGACAAAATAATAATAGGTTCTCCTAACAGAAACACTTTATATGTTAATGTTTCTATCACATATGGAACAGACAGAAGTAACACAGAACATGAATACACCTAAGTGTGTTTTCGAGAGAACATCATCAAAACTTAAGTTATTTGTGGGGTTCCCAACAGTCTTGCTCGTCCTATCTACAATGGGCATCAGCACATTGGCCTCGTTACCTTCCTTCTCATCTTGCCATGTCAAGTAGAACGTGGCTGCCTATTTTGCCAAGTACATGTTGGGATGGGAGGTAACAATATTATGGAAACCTACAATAACAGAGATATTCCAGTGATAACATATAATCATCAGTTATGTGAGCATCATATATCATATATTTAAAAAAATATGAATGGCGCAAGTATGAACATTTATAGCAGTTATTCAAACTTTATACATAACAAGCAAATATCAATAAATAAGACACTGTATAACATGATATATCTCCAGATACAGAACTCATAATAAATCTCCAATAGATGCTATGAATAAGATGAAGAATTTTATAAACCTTTGCAGCGCTTAACCATGGCAAAAATTTCCTCCATTTTGCGAAAACCGTGAGTTTCAAAAATAGCAAATGGTTCAGGGGAAAGAAATTTATGAACCTCAACAACATGTTGTAGAAACAGAGAGGTTTGAGGTGCCATGATCAAAAATGAAGTTTTGGAGTTGTGAGAAAAACTTGCGAGAGAAAAAGTGTTCTGTGAATGCTTAAGTGCTTAAGGAAGAGTAGTGCTCAGTGCGATGAAAGTGTGAGGTGAATAGTTTAATGCACGTACAACACATATATATAAGAAAACAATCAACGACTCAGATTAAAGCGATAAGAATTTTAAGGTTGGATGAGAATCTCCGTTTTTAGGTTTTCCCACTTCAGCTTTCCATTTTGCCGCCTTGTGTTGCGTTTGATGCACATGCTAGATCCTAGGGTTGTAGGATGGAGCGTGTAAATCTCCTTATCCACTGCAACTTTCCTTATTCTTTTTCTTGCAAAGATTTACTCGATCACAGTTTCCAAAGGTGTGTTAATCATCATAATTATGGAAGATTTAGCAAATCTATGTCGGAAATTAACTTTATAGACCATAGTTATGGCGGTAATTAGTATTAGAGACGATTCTAATTTACAATTTCTCCCTTGACTAAGTAATCGATTATTGGAAAATTAATTTCCACGTGGTATTGTTGTATCTTCGTCATATTCTGACTCATGGCATCAATATCAATCTGGTATTGTTTGATTTATGCTTCCATCTGGTAGTGTCTTCTGCTATAACTTTGTTTTATTTGACTTTTCATTCTGCTCCTGTTAATCTGGTTGTCAGTCTTGTTGTGCACTTTGCGTCATATTCTCATCAATGATACAGGAATCTGGTTATCATAGCTAGTGCTTCTGCTGCATGATCTTGTTATATCAATCTGGTACTGACTTGATTCTTTCGTCTAGGTTTAGCAAGCCTAGCTTTCCACATAACATCTTGAATCTTTCTTCTGGTAAGGCTTTCGTTAAGATATCAGCACGTTGTACATCAGTGTGTATCTTCTCTATCTGAATGTGTTTCCTCTCCACATGATCTCGAACGAAGTGATGTCTGACATCAACATGTTTGCATCTTGTGTGAAGTATTGGATTCTGTGTTATAGCAATGGCACTTGAACTGTAACAGAATATCTTTAACATCGATCTCGTAGTCCTTCAGTTGCTATTTCAACTAGAGTATCTGTGCACAACAGCTTTCAACCGCCATGTACTCTGCCTCAGTTGTTGATGTAGCAACGGATGTTTGTTTCTTTGAAAACCAAAAGATTAACTTGTTTCCAAGAAACTGACATGTTCCAGAAGTAGACTTTCTGTCCAGTTTGCATCCAGCATAATCTGAATCAGAATAACTGGTTAACTCAAAATTGTCCTCACATGGATACCATAATCCAATGTGTGATGTTCCTTTAATATATCTGAGTATCTTCTTGGCAGCTTCCATATGAGACTCCTTGGGGTTGGCCTGGTATCTAGCACATACTCCAACTGCAAAGGTAATATCACGTCGACTTGCAGTTAGATATAGTAGAGAGCCAATAATACCCCTATATTGAGTTATGTTTGTTGGTTTTCCTTTTGGGTTTGGATCTATCTTTCCGTTGGTCTGCATTGGAATCTTGACATGTTTGCTATCTTTGACTCCAAATTTTGTGATCAGATCGTTGATATACTTTGTTTGATTGACAAAGATACCATCTGGTAACTGCTTCACCTGCAAACCTAGAAAGAAATTCATCTCGCCCATCATGGACATTTGATATTTATTCTTCATTAGTTCAACAAATTTATCACATAGATAAGCAGATTGTGATCCAAATATGATGTCATCAACGTATATCTGGACTAAAAGGATATGTTCTTTTACTTTGATTATGAACAATGTCTTGTCAACAGAACCTCTTCTGAATCCTGACTCCATTAAAAACGTTGATAGCATTTCATACCACGTGAAAGTGTATCAACTACTCTAAGTCAAAATTTGCGGAAGCTAAAGTAGAAGACACGAGATAATTTTTGCGTAGGTTATCAATTAATAACCTACACGAAAGCCTTACGGCCAAAAAGAATAATCAAAACAAGTGTTGTGCTATTACAATATTTAGCACCACAATAACATCAACACTAATACTAAAATACTAAATGTATGTTCTTACGAGCTAAGAGCATACATAATCAAAACTATGAAATTAATCTGCAAAAGTACATCTCTCTAATGAATGAATATCACGAGTACTTATAGATAGACTATACTGGCTTGGATCCATAAATGTAGCAACTATACGGCCCATGTCTCCACAATTCTCGCAGTTTGTTGTGCTCCGCAAATCCGCCTGGAATTGTGGAACTACTTCAGTCAGTTGTTGACTCCGAGATTTGTGGAACATAATTCCACTTCAGCATAAGATTCTCAACCGCCTTAGCGAGACTCGGTCTTCTCCCTAGTTTTCATAACCTCATAGTCTTCGCATGTCTTTCAAGAGACGCCAAGTCAGCTTTCCACGTGGCTGTGGGCCTAGACGCTGAGTCATCGCCAAATCAGCTTTCCATGTGGCTGCGGATTTGGATGCTGAGATCAACAACAACATTCCTGTGAAGAAACACAAAAACACACATGTTAGGTCAACATTCCAAATAACATCAGACTTAAAAATACCTAACAAACTCCCCATGTTTTTGTGCCTTCTTCACAACACCCTTTCCTTCTCAAGAGAGCTCCCCCTAAATTGTTACCTGCAGCAAAGAACAATGATATTGACAGAATAACAAACACAGGCATAGGCACATGTATGGCAGCACAAATGATCCATTCAAAAAAAAAAACAAGCTGCATGAAGAAATTGTCCATCATCCATCACAAACAAAAATAAAAGACGTAAAAACCTAAATTGTTTGTTTTGTCATCCCACACCACACAACAAAAAATTGTTAATGTTTTTGACCACACACGGTCATCAATCACAGTTGCTCATTTCCATCAGTCTCCTCTCCCTTACTATCTTCTTCTTTCTCCTCTGCGTCTCCTCCTTCCCCTTTTGCTGCTTCTCCCCCTGCGGCTGTGGCTGCTGGTTCTCCCCCTTGTTGTGAAGGAAGGCATGCTTGGAGTGCAGGAACAAGGGCAGCTAAGGTAGACAAAGCACCAATTAACTGTTGTACAGTTTGTGGTGGCCGATGAATACCGGAGGAACCAGGAGCGAGAGCATCAGGATTGTGCCAGGGTAAGTCAATGACCTTGCTCTTGCTGAAGATCCTGCATATAAGAGAGGGGAATGTAAGAGATGTGATATGTGGTTTGACGGAGAGAGTGACGAGCTGATCAAAAATAATACGACTCATGTTGTACGGTTTGTTGAGCCCAATTAGATAGAGTAACATCCCATGTTGCTATGTTACCACAGTAACATTGGATGAAAGTATCCAATTGTAGGTAAGAACTCTATGTAGAACGGAGTACAGATGCGTCAGGCAGGAAGACTTCATAGGTTGGACCCACTTTGACCGTTTGCCTCCCGTGATCAGCGTTGCAACATCGTCAAGATCGGGCACAGTGTCGCTCTCAACATTTGGCAGACCAAGAGCAGTGTTGATGGACTCCGCCGTAAAATCAAAGATGGTATTGTAGAGATATACTTTACCAAATCTTTGAGAAGAGCGATCACCAACATTTTTAAGTAGGGGATGAAGTTCAAAGACCATACCCAACAACCCTCTGGATCGGAAGAAGGACAGCAAATTGTTTTCTTCAAACGTGGTCTCATCAGCACAGCGCTCACTTACACATGGAATATTGCGAAGCCGTTTCCATTTAACCGCCGCCACTTCATCGTAAAATTGGAGACTAACATCTTGTTCAGCATCCAACGGGAGGTCAGGAGCTTCAGAGAGCTCTAAAATCTGCACTGCCTATTTACCCTTGGCAGTGAGAGTGGCGGATGAAGTCGGTTCAACTTTGACATCGGACGCGGAGAGAAGTCGCGGGCGCTTTGGAGCTGAAGAGACTTCGTCTTCACTGTCATCTTGAACGACAACAGTGGGGATGGTGTTGGGAACCCTAAAGTATTTTAGTTTTGATGATGATCTCTCGAAGCACACTTAGTCCTTTTAGAGTTAAACTGTTCTACCTGTTAACAGATCACTGCATAAAAAGTGAATTCTGATAGAGAACAAATTAGGAGATGACTTAGCATGTAAAGGAATCATTCCTATAGAAGTCATTTCCATAATAGTATAGGATGAAGGCCTAGACTTTTCGCCAAGAAGAAATCGATCTTCTGTGACAGACAACAACCAGATCACCGACCAGATCGATGATCACAGCGTATCACCAGATCGATAAAGTCGTCAAACCACCAGATGACATCATCCTACACATCATATCATCTTGCCACGTCAATATTGAAGACCATCCAATAGGGTTTGGGAAGAGAATCCACGATTGACACAAGGAAGGAAAGTAACCGTTAGCAATCTGCTTTCCATACTTAGAAGATTGAGTCAACGCTTCTACAAGGCAAGAACAGATATGATGGATATTATTGATTGGCAATCTACAATCAATCTCACGCCAATCAACAACGGCTAGAATTCTAAATTCAATGCCTATATATTTGAAGTTCAAGATCTGGAAAAATACACGTGCGCTACATCGACAATCTACTCTCAAGTAAATCTCTGAACTAGACTAAGAGCTTCAAACAACCTGTGATTCTAAATCACACCAACCCAACCTCGATTCAAGTCAGTCTTATCGAGAGGAAGGAGATCACCCTGCTAGCTAGTAGTTTTCTAGTGGTAACGTAGAGGTAATTTGTTGTAAAGGGACACGACCCTTACTTCGTGCATAAGTATCATTCTAGCTTTGACTGGTACTTGTGACTCGTTCTCCACGAGTATAAAGAAGAAGAGTATCCTAGTAGTGGATAATCTGGTCTAGTTTTGACCAGATCGTGGACGTAGGGATTTCCCGAACCACGTTAAACAACTGTGTTATTTATATTTCTGCATATTTACTTTCAGTCGTTTATTATTCTATCATTCTGCACTATCATAAAATCTGCATCTCAATCAATCTGCTTAACGATCTGATTAATTCTTAAGGTTTTCTAAACAAGAGCATTAACTAAATCTACCATATTTCCGCACACACAATACTTAGAAAGTAATAAGATCACTCTTATTATTGTCTAAGTGTTTACACTAGAGAGCAACCTGCTTGAACTGATCTGGTATCGATCTGCTGATCAATCTGGTTAGTCATCTGCTGAGCAATTTCTTATTTAAGAATAGCTTGAACTCTTTAAAAAACCTTGCTCTTTCGGGACCAACAGACGGGTCCCTTAGACTTCTTGGATAGTCGGGATCCCCGAGTAGCGGGCTTTCGAACAAGAGCGGACGACAGAGATGATGATCTTGATGGTAGTGACGGCTGAGTGGGTTCAACCAGTGCAACTGTCGTAACTGGTGGTGTAGGAGTGGCAACCACCGAGGGTACGTCAAGGACGACCGCGGGAAGGACTGGAGAGGGAGCAGTAGTGACTTCTTCTAGAGGGGTTTCCACTGGAACTTGCATAGGAAGAGGTTCCCTCGTAACGAGCGGAGTGTCCACTAGAACTGTTGGTGCTTCGTCGGGAACTAACGGAGCGTTGACTGTTGGTGGTGATGCAGTTGTGGGTTGTAACGCCTGTAGAAGAGTAGGGTTGGCGGCTAGGAGAGCTTGTAGAAGTGCGGTAACATCGGGGGTCGGTGGAGTAGCCATTTTTGTGTGCGAGAGAAGACAAATGTTCAAGAATTTTGGAAAATGAAAGGTGTGAGTGAGGGAAGATGACTGGTGTTTTGGTGTAAGTATAGGAGGCGAAAAAGAGAAATTGAATCAGTTTTGGAGAATGTGTAGATATGGAAGAGAGAGAATAGGGTTTTTAGGGTTTCGTGTGAAGAGGTAACTGCTATGGCAAAAAAGACAATTATGAAATGAACAGTCTAGCGACGGTTCAACTCAAAAGTGTTATGACACTTGACATTCATCCTGACAAACCCTAGAATACATTACTCGACAATCATAACCCACTAACAAGAGAGAAATAAGTGTTGTGGAGGTCAATTGCTAAAGTACGTGTTACGGAAAACAGAAAAGGTTTATGTTGATATAAAACATTTTGAGCGAACAACATTTAAGGAAATAATCCAGTCTAACTTGCTTTGTTGTGTCAACATCTCTGCAACAGTTACCTGGTTAAAATAGAAAATAAGTGCAGAACTACAAGAATCCAAGGATTAGTGAGCGTAGAGTGCATCGTCGCAGCGAACGTCGTGCCCCTAGCCTTTCGCCCTTGAAAGCAATCGCAGTTGCAATCCTTTTGTAAGGTAGCATCGTCGCAGCGAACGCCGTGTCCCCCAAACTACTTAGATTGTTTACCACACCAATATAAAAAGATATACATAAAAAAATACCAGGCGCTCGTAGACAGATCATGTTGACTGAGATATTATGCTAGCAAATCAGACACACAAGCTACACCCTTGATATAGATAACAATGATATGAATATGGGTGTAGCACAACATAACAAATCAATGATAATAACAAAGACCAAGAGATTTTCGTAAGTGTACGAATCTCTCATGATCCAAGGATTTTGTAAAAATGTCAGCAACTTGGTTTTCCGTTTTCACATACTCAAGCTTAATCACCTCTTGTTCCACTAAATCTCTAATGAAATGGTGTCTTATGTCAATATGCTTTGTTCTTGAGTGCTGAACAGGATTTTTGGAAATGTTTATACCACTCATATTGTCATAGTACACAACCAGGTCATTGTTATCTAGGCCATAATCACTAAGCATTTGTTTGAGCCACAGTAGTTGTGTGCAACAACTGCCTGCTGCAACATATTCAGACTTAACAGTGGATAAGGAAACACAGTTTTGCTTACGACTATGCCATGACACGATATTGTTCCCAAGGTAAAAACAACCTCCACTTGTACTCTTCCTATCATCCACATTTCCAGCTGTAGTACCCCGAAATACTGTATCTGTAATTAAATGATGATTAAAGCTTAACTAAGGCTTTGCATCCTTAAGATAGTATATTTATGAGAGTAAGAAGAGCTTGAAAGCTTTATTATATGATTTAGAAGAAAGAATTATGATTATTTTGCTAAGAAAGAAAATGGAATTTATTAATTCCATATTAGAGATAAAAGAGAGGGATTGAGATAGAATAAATTCAGACGAAGCATACCCCTCAGAAGAGAAATTTTTTATCTATTAGATAATCTAGAAAAATGGAATTAGAAATTCCATTAAGCTAGAAAACAGATAAAATAGAGAATAAAAATTTATTATTGCAATTTCGGCAATAATTAAATAAGATTTCGGTTAAAATTCAGATTGAGAATCTAACAGCTGCAGTAATACCTATAATTTATGCCCGATTTTATGATATATATAGAAGAGATTATTATGAAGATTTTATTAGAAAATATTATTTTAGAAAGAATTTATTTAATTAGATTTATTCGGTATATTAAAACTCGAATAAGTTGTTCATACGAACTCAGAATCACGAACGGTCTGAACCAGTGAACTTCTCGTGTCGAGACGATTAATCCAGTATTAAAATCGTGAGGCTCGAAAAACGAGGAGTCGAGACGTTCTAGAAGGTTCTAGAAATTGGATAAGTATGAAATTAATTAATTATTTAATTAGAAAAATGTTATAATTATCTTATAAGAGAGTTTCCACCACTATTCATGATCATCACCACCTTATTTCTCCTCAAAATTTTCGTGCACTTCACCACCACCATAGCCAAAATTTCTCTTCTCCAATAATCACAATATTAAGCTTAGTTTATACAAAAATTTCAAGAAGAAGACATCTTTGAGGTATTTATCCCTCATCTTCACCTCTTTAGTTTGTAAATATTGAAGAAAGTTTGTCTTTCTATCTATGATAGATTATGTTTCATAATTCATAAGATATGATGTTGATTTTCATATATGTTGTAGTAAAGAGATAGAACATCATGTTTTAAGTTGGATTATGCAAATAATTCTTAGAGATGATGGATAATTAAATTTTCCCTAAATTACTACATGCACCCTAATTTGAGGTTATGAAATTTGCATGAATTTGCTTGATTTAAGTATGGATAAGTGTCATTAGGCATCAATAAACATGATTAGAGCAAGAAATTAGATCAAAAATCCAATTTTCTAAATTTCTTCATGATGACCGAAAATGGAGCTTATTTGTTCTATAAGATTTTGATTTTATTTGTTTAAATTGAGATCATATTTGAGTTCAATGGTATGAATAATGCTTAGATTAATTTATTTAGAATTTTCCAAGCATTGGAAATGAATTTTCAAAATTAAGTTGATTATGGAGTTTATAAGTTTAAGTCTATGCTAATGCTATTTAGCTTAAAGGATGATTCATTAGAGATCATTGAGCTATGTTAAGCATAATTGAATCAAGAAACTAAAGATAAACCCAATCTTACATTAAGATGTAAAATTCTTAAGAAGAAGAGCATAATTGAAACTTATATATAGAGATTATATTTGTTAGATTTGATGAAGTAGTTGAGATAAAGAATGAATATGGGGGTTAATGTGAAGTTATAAGATAAGAATTAGCCAAGTATGTAGAAATTGGAAATTGTTAGTTTAGTAAGTAAAGAAGTGAAGTAATGATATAGATGAGATAAATGATAATGAAATGCTAGAATAGAAGGATGCAATAGCCGAATAGATTATAAGAATACGAAAGGATAGTTAAGTAAAATATAAGAAGAAGAATGAGATTATGAAATGATGATTTCATAGAGAAGAGAAAGATTTCTTACCTTACATATTTTAATTGATGTAAGGTTCAGTTGAGAAAGCGAAAGAAGAAAAGAAAGAAAGAGAAGAAGCCTCGGTTTAGCTAGAATGAACCGTCCAGGTGGGCTTTCTAACCAAAAGTTATGCACGTGCTAAAGATTTATTTATGCTTTATGTTTTTATGTTAAGAAGTTGACTTGCCTATTTTTAAGCATGATGCATATTGCCTATCTACGAGAGAATTACGATATCGGCCCTATGTCGGACGAGCTGCCGGTAAGGGTTTGTGTACACATATGTGACCGTGAGCCGGTGAGCGGATCGGCCGGTCATAGTGTTGAAGGGGAGGCCTACCTTTCAACACAAGAAGTGCGTAGATATGGTATTTCAGATTTCAGATTTATGTCTGCAGACACATTTTATGCATATTCAGTTACATTATTTTCAGAAAAGAAAGATTTGGCAAGTCAATATTTTAGCTCTATGAGCAAGATTAAAATGTTTTGGCATGTGTTCACTGAGTGCTTTATGTACTCACGCCCTGCATGTTTTTCTTAACGTGCAGGTTGAGCTGGAGATGGCGATGGATTTGAACACTGTAGTTGTTATGTCATATGAACTGTTGAGTAAATCCTAGATTGTCTTGTTGACTGATATTGGATATTGTGTAAGTTGAGTTATATGTCGTCATACATGTAGCTCAATTATTTCTTCCGTTGCGATCCTTGGTTTTGTTGTCACTTGAATATTTGGTACCTTTGTATTGGGTTAGCCTTTGTTACCCATGGTGGTACTTTCCTTTGTGGATTATCATGTTCTATGTCTCTTTCATGGTTGTTTAAGTTGATCTTTGGTAGATTGGGAACTCCAAATTCATAAATTGTACAAACTTTGAATTTGCTAGAAATAGGGCAGCTCGTTGAACCCCCTTTTTCGTGAGTTTCATAAGTCCGAATTTTCTGAATTTGGTTTCATTTTAAAGATTTTTTCGATACCTTTCCAAAGGTTCTTTCGGATCTTAATTCGGAGCTCAGATGAGAAAGTTATGAGCTTTCGAAGTTGATGCGTCCGCCCTACCTTGTTTTCCGCGAAAGTTAATTTGAGTTCCTTTGTATTAAACATCAATTGCTAGAGTTTCTTCCAAGTTATTTAAGTCATGGCCTAATCTCTTGACTAAGAAAGGGTTAAGAAATTGGGCTGTGACACCAGCCCAATCAGAATCACTAAACCCTATCAAGCTCATATTCATGTGTTTAGAGAAAAAAATTCATAAATCTAATGTTCCAGCAACATACCTAATGATTCTCTTGACAACTTTAATATGGGATACCTTGGGTTTAGCTTGATACCTGGCACATACACATACACTAAACATCAGATCTGGACGGGTGGATGTTAGGTACAGCAGACTCCCTATCATGGATCTGTAGAGTGTTGGGTCAACATCCTCTTCAGCATGATCTTTAGTCAACTTTTCCGTAGAGCCCATTGGGGTTTTCATGTGTTTGGCTCCTTCAAAGTTAAAACGCTTTATCATCTCTTTGGCATACTTGCTTTGAGAGATGAAGACTGTTGGTCCCGAAAGAGCAAGGTTTGGTGTATGGGGGGGGAATACAC
>JAPKLX010000496.1:59665-70093 GCA_026898415.1 Leonotis leonurus
ATTAACAAATATCTAAGATTTTATTATGAGTAGTGATATATATATATGTGTGTGTGTGTGTGTGTGTGTTCTAGAAATCTCCAACTCTCTTTTCCTCTCCCTACATAATCGACTTCTCCTCTCCCCTCACTCTCTTTCATTTTTTATTCTCTTCAAGAACTTTGGGGTTAGCTCTTTGGATTATGTTCTTCTTCTTAATTTAATTGTCTTATTGTGTTCATATATGTGTATATGTATGTATATAGAAAGGGACATATGGTTGAGTTTGGTTATGGTTTGTGTTATGGAGAAAGGGCCGCCGGTGGGGTAGAGGTGGAGGCGGCAGCTGGGCTGCTGCCATGGTTTATCATTGATGCGTCGGCATTGGCAAAAAAATAAAAAATTAGATATGATATGTGTGAATTCCCTATTTTCGGCAGAAACAGGGCAGCATATTGCGAGCTGATTTCTGTCCGTTTTGTTTATCCAAAACCTAACATATCAGATACCATTTTAAAGATCTTTTCGTTTTCTTTCTAATGATACCTTCTGATTTTAAATCGGAGTACGGATGAGGGAATTATGACCTGACGAAGTCAGGGTGTTGATTCTACGCGCTGCAGGTGCTGCGCGATTTGAGTTTCATTTTCTGGCTTCAAATCGATGCCAAATCCAAAATATTTACTTAGGATTTTTATAGTCCAATCCTTAGAGAGTGCACCCGTGATTACGTATTTGAAAAGCGATAAACCGAGTGTCCATAATTGATGTCCCAAAACTTGTGGTTAAGTTCGGAATTTAGTAATTTACATTCTATGTTTTATATTTTTGATTTGAGAAATATTGCTTAACTTATTTATTAATATTCTCTAAACTTGTTTTATCTTGCTATATTAATTTCATAATCTTCAATTAGAATGTGTTGTAGTCTCAAGAACTACATATATGTATAAATCAAGTTTTATATATGAGTACTAATTGTATGAGTTTAAGCTATAATAAGTTTATACTTTCAATGTGTAATAAGTTAAGTTTTAAAGTGCTAGGCGAAGCAACATCCCAGGCTCGAGGACGGACAACCGACTAGAGTTGAGAATTTCCATTTGAATTACATCTATCGAGGTGGGGTTTACTTTATCTATAAGCGTAGTGGTTACATGGTTATAATCATTGTTGTGTTTTGTTTCATTCGTATGAGCTATTTATGTGGCCCACAAGGGATCGAAAAGAGGTTGATTTACCCACAAGGGGTTGGGTCCACAAGGGACCGAGGCTAGTCTCATTTAAACAGCTAAGCTAAAGAGGTTCATTACGTTATGTTACATTACACATGTTATAACTATTTGCAGCGTATATCCCCACTGAGTGTGCTTGCATACTCACACCCTATTTAATGTTGTGTTTGCAGGGTAAGAGTAGATGATGGAGTCAGACTGGAATGTGCTCCATACTCTCCCAGTTCCAATATGTTGGATTACATAAAACTTATGTTATTATGATATATGTGTGTGATAATACAATATAACCTACTTTTGCTCAAATGTTTTAGAATCGTATTTGTCATATGATAACTATGTTTGGTTGAAACACACTTAAGAGAATTTTAACTGATGTTGATATTTTGATGGGTATGTATATGTTGGTCCCGAAAGAGCAAGATTTGGTGTATGGGGGGGGGGGGGGAATACACCAAATACAAACTTTTCAGTTTACTTGGTCAATTATCAGAGAGATCAAGCTATTCTTAATGAAGAAGTTGCTTGACAGATGACTGACCAGATCGATCAACTGATCGATAGCAGATCAATCCAAACAGATTGCTCTCTAGTGTAAATACTTCGACAATAATAAGAGTGATCTTATTACTTTCAAAGTATTGTGTGTGCAGAAATATGGTGGACTTAGTTGGTGCTCTTATATGGAAAACCTTAATTATAATCCAGATCGTTTAAGGCAGATTGATTGAGATGCAGATTAAATGATAGTGTAAGGGGTTAGAATAAATGAACAACTGAATATAAATATGAAGAAGGATAAATGATACAGTTGTTTAACGTGGTTCGGGAAAACCCTACGTCCACGATCTGATCAAAACTAGATCAGATTATCCACTACTAGGATACTCTTCTTCTTTATACTCGTGGAGAACGAGTCTCCAGTTTTCAGACACAATCTGGTTGAAAACTTATGCACGAATAGGTGTCGTGTCCCTTTACAAAAGATTAACTCTACGTTACCACTAGAAAACTACTAGCTAGCAGGGTGATCTCCTTTCTCTCGATAAGAAAGACTTGAACCGAGGTTGGGTTGGTATAATTTAGAATCACAAACTGTTTGAAGCTTTAGTCTGACGTAGAGATTGATTGCTTGAGAGTGTTTTTGTCGATGTAGCATATCACATCTCAGACTTTGAACTCCAAATATATATAGGCTTTGAATTTGAAATTCTAGCCGTTTGTTGATTGGCGTGAGATTGATTGTAGATTGCCAATCAATGATGTTCATCATAGCTGCTCTTGCCTTGTAGAAACTTTGACTGAATCCTCTGAAATGGAAAGCAGATCGGTAGTGAATACTTTCCTTTTTCGTGTCAATCAAGGATTCTCCTTCCAAACCTTAGTGGATGGACTTCAATATTAACGTGGCAAGTGAATATGATGTGAAGGATGATGTCACTAGCCAAATTGCCCGATTTTCTACACAAGATCACCAAACAGAAGGAGATGAATATAACAACTATCAGAACAGATCGAGGAACAGAATTTCTCAATCAAAAGATTGAAGCATACTGCAATAAGATGGGGATCACTCATCAAACTTTAGCTGCTAGAACACCTCAACAAAATGGAGTTGTTGAAAGGCGAAACAGATCACTAAAAGAAGCAGCCCGTACTATGCTAAATGCTATCAATCTACCCAAGATCTGGAATAATAGAAAGCCTAAGATCTCTTACTTTCGCACTTTCGGTTGTTTGTGTTACATACATAATAATGAGAAATCTCAATTGAAAACTTTTGATAGCAAAACTGATCCTGGAAAATTTTTAGGATATTCTGATGTCAGTAAAGCATATCGAGTCTGCAATAAGAACTCTCATATTGTGGAGGTAACACCTCATATTGATTTTGATGAGTCTATCATTGAGTACAGGCTACCCGATGATAAGCAGATAGAAAACCAGATGACTACAAGAAAGATGAATGAGTTACTATTAGAAGCTATTCTAATCTGGAACTCAAAAAGTGATGTTGAAGAGATCAATACTCCACCTATTGCTGAAGAAACCATACAGCAAGGGGGAACAACACAACATGAACTGGGTGAAAACAGATTACCAACTGAAATCAATGAAACAGTCATTACAGATGATGATCAACCTGAAAATTCAAATCCAAAAGTAGGAGCAGATGAAAATCCATTCCAAGCCTCATCAACAGCACACACTGAATTTGAGGAACCAACAGATCAACCTGATCCTAATATATCCGATGAAGAGATGACCAGGAGAAGGAGATGGATACAAAATCATCCACTAGAACAGATTGTTAGGAACCCATCAGATCGTGTGAAGACCAGAAGAATGCATGGAGAAAGTGCCTTGTTAAGCAGCTATCTATCTCGCATTGAACCATCTGATGCTCATGAAGCACTACAAGATACAGATTGGATAACAGCAATGCAAGAAGAACTTAATGAGTTCAAAAGAAATGAGGTTTGGTATCTCGTGGACAGACTCAAACACCAAGGAGTAATAGGTGTAAAATGGGTGTTCAAAAATAAACGAGATGAGAATGGTGAAGTAGTCAGAAACAAAACCAGATTAGTAGCTAAATGCTATAATCAACAAGAAGGCATTGATTTTGATGAAACATTCGCAACCGTAGCCAGACTAGAAGCAATAAGGTTGTTCTTGGCAAATGCTGCACATAAAAGGTTCAAAGTATATCAGATGGATGTCAAAAGTGCTTTTCTAAATGGTATCCTTGAAGAAGAGGTGTATGTGGAACAACCACCTGGATTCGAGGAAGCAGATCCAAATAAGAAAGTATACAGACTGACAAAAGCAGTCTATGGTCTAAAACAAGCTCCTAGAGCTTGGTATGAGACACTGTCCACATTTCTACTAGAATCTGGATTCAGAAGAGGATCGGTTGACAAAACATTGTTCATCATCAAAGTCAAAGATAATATCCTTTTAGTACAGATCTATGTAGATGATATCATATTTGGATCCCAATCTACTTATTTATGTGATAAATTTGTTGATCTCATGAAAAATAAGTATCAAATGTCCATGATGGGGGAGACGAGCTTCTTTCTAGGTCTGCAGGTTAAGCAGTTACCAGATGACATGTTTATTAATCAAGGAAAGTGTATCCAAGATCTGCTGACTAAGTTTGGAGTCAAAGACAGTAAACCTGTTAAGATTCCAATGCAAACCAACGGGAAAATTGATCCTGACCCAGAGGGAAAACCAGCAAACATCACTCAGTATAGAGGGATCATAGGATCACTACTCTATCTAACTTCCAGTTGACCTGATATTACATTTGTAGTAGGAGTATGTGCAAGATATCAAGCAAACCCCAAAGAGTCTCACATGGAAGCAGCCAAGAAGATATTAAGTTATCTTAAGGGAACAGCTCACATTGGATTTTGGTATCCTTGTGAAGACAACTTTGAGCTAACTGGGTATACAGACTCAAATTATGCCGGATGCAAGTTGGACAGAAAATCAACATCTGGTACATGTCAGTTTTTAGGAAATAAACTGATTTCTTGGTTCTCAAAGAAACAAACATCTGTTGCCACATCAACCACAGAAGCTGAATATATGGCAGCTGAGAGTTGTTGCGCTCAAATACTCTGGTTAAAACAATAACTCAAGGACTATGAGATCAATGTCAAGGAAATACCCATTTTCTGTGATAGCTCTAGTGCTATAGCAATCACACAAAATCCTGTCTTGCATATCAGATGCAAACATGTAGATGTGAGACATCATTTTATAAGGGATCATGTTGAAAGAAAACATGTACAGATCGAGAAGATACACACTGAAATACAAAGAGTAGACATCCTTACAAAAGCATTACCAGAAGAAAGATTCAAGATGCTTTGTGGCAAATTAGGATTGTTAAATCTGGAAGGGAGGACCAGATTGACATAGCACAGATTGATATAAGTACAGACTAACTAATTTCCAATAGGGAATTGGCACCAGATCATCAAAATGCAATTTGACGAAGAACAGATCGATTAAAATTCAACAGGAATTAACAACAAATCATGGTAGAATCGAAGTTCAACATATCAATTTAGAGTAGATCATAAGCGAATAAAATTCCAACGGGATAGTGGTGACAACAGATCGTTAATAAGAAGATCGACTGCAACAGAGGACTAGTAGCCACGTGGAAATTAAATTCTAATTTTTATTTTTTTTTGGGGGTTACTTAGTCAAGGGGGAATATCAGCAAAATAAACCTAAATACGGCGATTATATCAATTTTAATCATAGCCTATATGTCTAATTTCTGACATAATATACCAAATCTTTTATTTTTGTGATGATTAGTACTGTGTTTTGGAACTGTGATCTCAAAGATATTTACCATATCAAGAAAAAGGAAACAACTTGACGGCTCAAACCAACACGCGCTACACTGCAACCCTAGGATCAAAAGCGCGTGTATCTGACGCAGAGTAGAGGCGGTGATAGACTACAAGTCTATAATTCAGAAAAGCGGAAAAACTAAAAAGGGATGATTAAATCTAAACCTTTAATTTTATTTAATCTACACCGTGCATCATTTATCTATATATATGTGTGTTAGACTGTCTGTCTACTACCTTCACTTTTCTTCTTCGACAAGCACTTAGCAAATTTCTCGTCATTTCTAACTCCCTCAAACTTTTCAAAAATCTATCTCTTAAAAATGGCTCCCAAATCCACTTTGTTTCTTGAGCAAGTAAAATTTCTGAACCAATATATTACTCAAGATCAATATGCCGTTCTTGACACCCATGGTTTTCATAAACTAGACAAGGCCTTCACCCTTGTTAAGCGATGGAAAGGTTTCTCTTTGTTATTCATATTTAAATGTTCTATATCGTTTTTTTTAAACTGTCTTATATGAACTGCCCTGTCTTGAAAATCAAGTTTATCCATAAGCATGCATCTGTGAACAAATATTGAACCATAGAACTTGATATTCCGTATTGCTTAAACTGCTACTAAGCACTCATACTTCTTTGATGAAAGAATGGTGTTCACCTATATCGCTTTATTGCAGGATTTCATAATATTATCACCACACATCCTCTCCAATTCCTACCGAAGGAAGTGGAAACCTTTTATCTCACATGGCATGGAGAGAAATGTGGGAACGAGGCCACTATTCGTGTTAGCAAGGGCAATACAACAACCAACACAACCTACAATGTGTTGAACATGATAGACGAGGTCTATAAGCTGAAGGATGAAGGTATCAGCCTTGGAGATATCACAGAGGATCAGCTGTAGGAAGCAATCGAGATGGTGATGGTTGTACCAATAACCTACACCAACAGAATGTTCAACAGAGGCCTGCTTGCACCGGAGTACAAGATCATCTTTGAATTTGTACAACGGATATTCATGAACCACAACGGTTCATACGATCAAGTGACGCTGGAGAAGTTCAAGATACTCACGGCTGTGGTGCTCAATCATCCCGTTAATTGGAGTAGAGTTCTGTTCGATCTGTTGACAAAGGAAGCTAAAATGATCACTTTCATTAAAGGAGCGAGCCCAGGCATTGAAGTGAGGAGGAGCAGCCTGAGGCGTTCCACAAACATCAGCTTCATGCTGGAAACGTTTTTCAAACAACACCAATGGGATGAAGTGATTGAGTTCAACGACAAATTGCGATTTCCCAAGGACCAACACCAGATCGAGATATCCATGGGAATCACAGCCAATCTGATAGCCAAAGTGACAGATCCAGTACACGCTAACGCCTTGATGGAGATGGGAAACTCCAATCCAATCTGGATTCCCCCATCTGCCCCCACAGAAAAATCAATCATATCACGAGCCACTAAGGACAAGCCAGTGGAAAGAACTCCTTCAAAAAGAGTCACTAGAAGAGCAAGCTCAGTGGATACTGATGCTTCTACAGTTGCTCAACAGCCAAAGCCCAAGATGAGAAGACTACAGAAACTCTCTGAACCAATGGAAGAGGTCCAAGCTAAGGAACCTGCTATTTCCGATACACCTATCCCCCAATAGGAGGTTGAAGATGAGGAGATTCTGGTTGGGGGTCCACCAGAGGAAGTTGCCCCCATCTCCTCTTTCGACCCAAATCCAGAAAAGGATTTTTCCCCTGCTCACACAGCTAGTCCATCATCTGCTGAACAATTGGAGCAGATTGATGAGGAAGAAGAGGAAGATGAATCCTCAGATGAGGATGTGGAGAAGAAAAAGGCTGAAACAGTGGTAAAGCTGCTAGAAGCAGAAGCAGATCACTCTATCTTTAAATCATTTCCTGGCATCCAATTAACTCCAGAGAGTTATGATGGTGCTAAGAGACTAAAACTACTCCTTCTCATTAAGAACAAAGAATTCTATGTCCTCGACGCTCTGCTCAAGACCAGATCAATCTCTGCACTCAAGGCAGAAGAAATAATACTTTTAAACATGTTCGAAGTCTCCTCCATTGCAGAGTTAAGAGACACTTATCTCCAGAGCATCCTTGCCATTGCACAGCATGATGCCCAGAAATTACAGATCGATCTGAGATCGATATATGAGAAAGAAGGGCTGTTACACTTCTTTGAAAGTGTAGTGGATGAAGAGGAAGAAGAGATAGCTGAAGCTCACCAACAGGGTGCAGCAGTACAAGACACAGAACCAGCTCGGCAACTGGTTGATGCTGCTGAACAGACCATACCAGCTGCAGAAACAGCTGAGATAACTGCACCAGCTGAGGGGGAACCAGCCCAGAAAAGCAAAATCCAGATTGAGGTGGATACTTACACCAGAGAAGAAGAACAACCAGCTGGACAGAGGGTGGGAGGAAAATTAACAGATGATATTTACACCCCCTCTGTAGCAGCCACCATGGAAGAATTTGTGGAGACCACTGATCTAGAAGAGATATTGATGACTCAGCATCAATCTCTATCCAATGCACAAGTCAACGATTTAATCTCTATCAAAGTGGAAAAGTTAATGTATGGGACTCTCTCAACTGTCCAAAACCAGGCCACCAGAGTCCTCACTGAATTCAACAACAGCATCAAGTCACATGTAGACCAGATGGACTCTAACCTGAGGAGAACTTGCAGACTCAAGCTAGAAGAATTAAGCAAGAAATTGGATGATGATAGATCCGCTGCTGAGGAGAGGAAAGAAAAGATTGATCAAACTCTGTCTACAATGGAGCTCAAAGTACAAGAGATGTACAATATTGTTGTAGAGTTTGCAAAGAAAGAGAAAGACATGGTTCATGCCATAGTTAAGGACCAGACTGAAGGAATTTCTAAGGAAGTGATCAAAGCAGCCCAGATTGAAATCAGATCACAACTCAGAAAATTTGAAGATGATGGAGTGAATTTTGTCGAGAGGAAGCTGAGAGATCTGAGATACCCCACGAAGACCATGATTGACTCATACATAGACGAGATTGGGGCTATCAAAGAAGAACAAGAGAATTACACTGCTGATCTTACCAGTGCCAAATCATCCATGGAGCAAAAGATTGATGAATCCAATGCTAATATCACATCTCTAATCAACTACAAGATGGATGCTGAAAAGGAGATGAAGGAGATGAAGGAGGAGATCACCTCTCTTAAGGCACTCATCAACATCTATATTGATGATGTCGAAAAGGGGGAAGGATCTAGCATGAGGAAAGAGAGAGGAGCTGGAGGAAAAGGTAAAGGTCAATCTGGTGCTACAGAAGAAAGGAGAGAGGCTCAAATTGAGCAGCCAACACAACCAGATCGACCAAGTCAACCATCTGCTCAACCTAAGAGGCCATCCAAGTCTGGATCAAGCAGATCAAGTCAATCTCAGCCACAGAAGAAGAAGAAGAAGTCTGGATCTGGTTGGTTCTCCTCTGCACCAATCAAGACCAAAAAGACAAAAGAATGAGAAACTAGCTAGGTGCCAGACAATCTGAAGGAAGGCTGGGAGGGGCTAAAATATGGATTTATCATGTGCCGCTACTTCATCAAAGAACCAACATACTGCGAGGGCACAACTAATGAAGCCTTCAACCTCTATCTGGACATGAACGATGCTAAAGATCTGGACCAGACCATAAGAGCAGCAGCTGTAGAGGCCCAGATCACTATAACTGCACCAGATCGAGAATACAGAGAATGTCTAGACAACCCTAGCACTAAACTCCCTGACAAGACCTACCTGCTAAACTTCATAAATCAGCTTGCAGAAAACATGGGGTACAAGATCGATGCTGAAGACCCAGATTACATCAGGGTCAGAGAGGGAGTGTATGAAAGCGTCCAGATGATATCAGATGAGACAAGAGCAAAGTTGAAGAAGCAACAAGAAGAAAAGAAGAAGAGCAGATAGATACATCTTTTCACATCTTTTACTATCTGTAATTCTTGCATTTTGACATCTGTAACCCATCCTGCTCTACACGTTCCTATGTATGAAAACTCTTTGGGCTTCTGATGACAAAATCTTATTGTCCAGAACATATATAACTACTATTAATCGTTATAACCAAATAACGAAATCATTAACAATCTGACCTTTTAAACCAGATCACTCTGGATGCTTAAATTAGGATGATATTATAAAGTGTGGTTTCGACATCATCAAAAAGGGAGAAATTGTTGGGAATCCCAAAGTATTTTTGTTTTGATGATGATCTATCGAAACACACTTAGTCTTTTTAACTTTAGTTAGTACTAAACTGTTCTACATGTTAACAGATCACTACGCATAAAGTGAATTCTGATAGAGAACAGATTAGGAGATGACTTAGCATGTAATGGAATTATTTCTATAGAAGTCATTTCAATAATAGTATAGGTTGAAGACCAAGATATTTTTAAAAAAAAGAAGAAATCGATCTGCTATGACAGTCATCGACCAGATCACCAACCAGATCGATAATCACAGCAAAGCACCAGATCGATAGAGTCATCAAACCAAAATACTTTGGGGTTCCCAACCGTATATATATATTTGTTTTGATGAGGGTTGTGTCCCAATTTTGGTATCGTTGTCTGCTGCTGTTGGTTGATATTTCAGGTTGGCATATACGTATTTATAGGGGATATGCCGTCCGTTTGTAAAATTTTATTATACCCTCTGCTGCTTATCTTAAAACATAATTCATAATTCATTTATAATATTAAATTTTCGTAATGTCCTTGTTGGTCCTGAAAGAGCAAGGTTTGGTGTATGGGGGGGGGGGGGGGGG